>JARHVA010007069.1:352500-375000 GCA_037957365.1 Torreya grandis | reverse complement strand
ACATATGCCCCACTCAAATCTCATCACATGTCACTAAGGTGTAACAAGGGATGGTGCTTCAAGAAAGAACATAGTAATACATAACGTTGATGCTATAAAAAAGTTATAGTATTTTAAAGTAAAAATAATTGAAAGTAAATGACTGAAAGGGAATCTAATCTTAAAAGTTAAATGATTGAAAATTAAATAACTAAAATGAAAATGTGGTGTGCACCTTGACTTACCTTTATTGCTAGATGATTGTCTATTGTGTTGTTAGTTTTGATTGTGTAGGGTGTAGAGACTACTTTTGATAAATAAAAGAATACAAAAGTAAAGAGCAAAAACAAACAAACACAAGAAAATACAAGATAGATGGTGCAATGAAGATGAGATGTACTTGGGAAATTTTGAAAGATAGGGTGAAAAGTGTTATGTCAGAACAAATGACCAAGTCAAAAATAAGAGTAAATAGAGTAACCAAAAAGCCAAGGTTATTGAAGATTGAAAAACTCAGATAAATTAACCTTAAGTAAGAAAGGAAAAGTCACTAAATAAAACCAAGGATACATGTCAAATAGGATGGTAAAACAAAACAATGGGTAAAAGACTAAACAAAATGGTAAAACAACATTGATGAGTGAGTAGTAACAATCCACATCTCAATAATCAATGGAAAAAGGTGCATAAAAGGGGAAAACAACATTGTTGAGCGACAAGTAACAAGCAACCTCACTTAATAATGCAAAAATGGTATGAACTCAGGTGTCCATAACAACAAGATAGTAAAATAATGATAAATGGTAAAAGTAAAGTAAAGTAAGTCTAGAAAATGTAAAGTGATGGTGTAAAGAAATAAGAAATAATCCTTAGTTGCTCAAACATGTTGTTTCACTTTAAGGATAGATAAAACTAAAACAAAGTATTCCTAGCATGTGTTTAATAAGTGAATAAGAAGGAAATAAATAAGAGGGAAAATATATTTGGAATCGCAATTTGTCTATCAAGGGGGGAATGAAATGGGTGGAGGGGAAAATGAAGGAAAATTTAAGTTATAGGAACTCTTTATCAAAGTCAAGACACTCAAATTAGGTTTGTCAAAATAAGAGAACTTTTGACCTTAAGGAATCTAAAAAAATTCTCTTAGCCACACAAGTCTTAGGTTAAAAAATGGAGTATATAGATCATCCCATGAAGGCTATATGCATGAAAATTAAAATGGACCTACCTTCCCATGATGTGTTCCCCATTCCTTAGGAACCCTTACATAGTTATCAGTCCACTACAAAGATTGGATACCTGCATGAGAATTTAGGTAGTACCATAGAGTTTTTTAATTCCCCTATTCTAATCTACTAGCCTACCATACCACAAAGAACCTCAACTCTATGTGAGGCCAACTATGGAGTTTTAGCTTCAATTAGAGATAGGATATGTACACGTAATCACATATTTTAGTGTGAATTTGAATTTTTATATTTGTATGTTACCTTTTATATATCATTTCCTTGTGATTCAAATGATTTGGATTTTAACATTCTTGACAGCTTTTTCTATTTCTCCTCCATATAGATTTGGAAAACCAAATATGGGTACTAAAGATGACTTTCATTTGAATACTTTGGAATTGGTTTCTAAGAGATAGAACTTAAAATAGCATGGGGTCTAAGAGTTTCATAAATCTAGGTGAAATAAAAGTGCTATCTTGACTTCAACCTTGTTTTATCTAATGGGGAGATGAAAGGAATGGGAAATCAAGAGGAGAGACACATGGAACAATTTGAATTAATTTAAATCATAAAAAATGTGACAAAGGAAAAAAAGGGATAAAATGACAATAAAGTATGATTCCTTATCATAAGAATGAGGGAAATGGAGGAAAACATGCTAACATAGATTGTTTGAACAAATTTCATCTAGCAAAAGAAGCAAAAGCTAAAGTTTAGAACAAGGATCAAGAACATGAAAAGGTGGTAATTTTATGATAAGGTTTGGGTCCTATCCATGGTCTTACATTGAAAATACATAAAATAAGGAAAATATAAAGCAAATTTATGGTAGTTTTGTGAGGGATGTCAGGTCCTATCCATGGTCTTACAAAGCAACTGACAAAAGAGAAACCCAAGAGATGTCAAAATAACATTGGCAAGAGATAAAAAGAGAAAGAAATGATTAAAATATGGTGTTTTTATGAGTAATTTCACGTCCTATCCATGGTATTACAAATAAAATCACAAAAGATAAACCCAAGGGGTGTGAAAAACAAGAAAAAATTTAAGAAGATAAAGAAGACTATGGTACATTAAGAAACTGAAAGACCAAAAAGGAGGAATAAAGCTTTGTGAAAAAGAGGGAACTAATAAAAAGGGAGAGGTCCATGCTTAAATAACCTAAAAAAGTGTGAGATATATGTATATATAAAATATGAAAAGAAATAAATGTTTAGCCAAAGTTATTTTTTAAGGAATTGAGCATTGGTGGGCTCTTTGAAAACATGACCTTCATTGGTTTGAAGATAGTAGGTGCTTGGACCAAGAATATATTTAACTAAATATATGCCCCACCATTTTTGGGTGTATTTACCTTATTTATCATGAGTTTAATCTAATTTAAGGATAAGATCACCAACATTAAATGTGCAAACATTAACACATTTGTTATATTATTTGGCAATGCAATCGTTGTATTGGTAGTTATGTTGCAACGTAGAAAGATGACATTCATCAAGTAGATCAAGGTTATTAAGGAGAGATTCATGTAATTTTTCATGAGGATTAATACCATGAATAGATATATGAAGAGAGAGAAGCTTAACTTCCAAAGGAAGAACAGACTCGAAACTATACACTAGAAATAATGGAGTTGCCCTAGTGGCATTACATATGCTAGTCTGATAAGCCCAAAGTGTAGGGTAAAGATAAATATTCCAATCTATATAGGTTTCATGAATTTTTTTGAGGATTTTATTGGTGGCCTCAACTTGAACATTACATTATGGATGATAAGGCATGGAAAATTTGTGATTAATCTTGAATTTGTTACAAAGTTATTTAACATGTTTATTTTTGAAATTACCACCATTGTATAAAATGATGGTATGGGGAATGATAAAGTAGTAAATGACATGGTTAAGAATGAATTTGGAAATGGTATTATTGGTAACATTAACAAGGGACATGACTTCTACCCAATTGGTAAAATTTTTGGTAGCGATGATAATGAAGACATGCCCATATTAGTAGAGAGGAAGGTTACCAATGAGATTGAATCACCATGTGGAAAATAGCTAAGGAGACTTAATAGTTTGAATCTCAATTAGAGGTGAATGGATAAGATCATTGTGAAGATGATAATGAGTACACTTTTTAGCATATTTGATCACATCCTTTTCAAGAGTAGGCCAATAGTAACCCATATGTAGGCATTTGTGTGATATAGCATGTCCACTACAATGACCACTACACATGCCCCCTTGTGCTTATTTAATAAGAGGAGGTACCTCATCTTGCATAGCACAATGGAGTAATGTACCTTTATTAATATGATAATAAAGGATGTTATGTTGAAATACATACTTGAAATCTTGTTTATGAATATGTGTATTTTCACAAGAATATAAATTAGTAGGATAAGTTGGATTTTCTAAAAATTGAATGATGTCTTGGTACCATGGGATTTGTCAAATGGTAATAACCTCAATATGACAGATAAGTGAATCTAGTGGTTGAGTTGAAGATGGAAATTTTCTTATTTATATAAGAAAAGTAGGATCAAAATGAATGTAATGTTGATGAAATAGAGAAGTTGAGGAGGCAAGAGAGTTAGTAATGAAATTTTGATATCTAGGAATAGGTTTAATAGTGAAAGAGATAAAATAATTAGCAAGAGTGGTTATAATTTGATGATAGGTAATGAGGTTTTCACTTTTACATTGATAATCACCATTAAATTGATGACAAATAAGTTAATAATCACCTAAATCATGAAGGTATTGAATGTCTAAATAAAGAGAAGCTCTCATGCCTAAGATAAGAGATTTGTACTCGACCATATTGTTGGTGATATCAAATGTGAAGTGAAAATCTAAAGAAATGATTTTACCAAGAGGATTTTTGAGAATTCAACCTACCCCATCTCCTTAAAGGAATTTAGTACCATCAAAGTGGAGGGTCAAAGTATCCTCATGAAATTCAACATTAATTTTAGGAATCTCCTCAATAACAACCTTTGGTTTGGTAATACCAGAGGGAGTGGAAGATTGTTCAATATTATTGGCTTCAAGATTGATAGTAAAGTAATGAAAATAATATTTAAGAGATATAGCTTGATTAAGACATTAAATGTAAAGGACGCTGTCATCTAGAAGGTTATCTTGAAGAGAAGAAGTGGCTAGAATGTGACCTATATCAAGTTGATCAACTATGACTTACCTTTTAACACCTCTTTAAGTGATGATGCAGAGATCAAATTCCATAAGTAATAACATCCATTTGCTAATTCTATCTCTAGGGAGAAGGTCTTTAGAGAAGAAATAAAAAAAGGGGTCAAAATGAATGATGAAATAAGTAGTTTGGTAAAGCATGTAGTGATGAAGCTTCTTAACTGTGAAATAGATAACAAGGCAATCACACTCAGTTTTGGTATAACATGTTTTATAATTGATGAGGCCTCAACTAATATAGTAGATAACATACTCTCTTTTCATATAATATTGTTGGGTAAGCATTGCCCCAAATAAATAGGTGTGGAAGAAGTATATAGAATCAAATGTTTATTGTTGGAAAGAGGATAAAGTGTAGGTAAATGAATCAAAGAATATTTCATGTTATCAAAGGATTTTTGACATGGATCCATCCATTCTAAATCAATACCTTTATTGAGGAGTGAATTGATAGAATGAATTAAATATGACATTTTAGAGATAAATTATCTAATTTCCCCAAGTTTGCCTAAATAAATATGACTTTTAGGAATAGAACGAGGAATGGGCATGTTGATGATAACACTAATTTTGGAAAGATCAATGTCAATACTATGGAGAGAGACTAAGAATCTTAAAAAATTTATAGATATGAATCCAAAGACATTTTATAAGGATTAAGTGTAAATTTATATTTAAGAACATAGTCAAATATGATAGCAATATTGGAAAAATGATTGTTATGATGGTTGGATTTAACAATAAGATCATCTACATAGGTTTTAATAATTTTGTGGATGAGATCTTGAATAATGTGAATCATTTCACATTAATAAGTGGATATGGAATTCTTTAGGTTGAAGGGCATTTTGAAATAGAAATAAGTGCCCCATTCCATGGTGAGAGCAGTCTTATGTTGGTCCTCAAGAGCGATATGAATTTTATTGTATCCCAAGAAACCATCCATAAGAGATAACATTTTATAACTAGGCATGAAATAAATGATGGCATCTATTTAAGGTAAAGGGAAGTTTTCCTTAGGACAAACAAGATTAAGATTTCAAAAATTAGTACAAATATTTATGACCATAGTGACTTTTTTCCAAATGGGAACAATGTTGGAAACCCATTTAGAATTATCCACTAGTTTAATAAATTTAGCATCAAATAATTTGATGATTTCCTTATGCCATAGAGTTTAAACTTCAGGAAAAAAAATTATTTGCTTTTGATGCATAGAATTGGCATCAAGATAAGTAATGATATTATGTACCATAATGATAGGGTCAATACCAAGCATATCCTTGTAGGACCAAGTGAAAGCTTCATGATATTTTCAAAGAATAAGATAAAGTTGTCATGTTTAGTAGGTGAAAGCTCTTGACAAACTATAATTGGTAAAGGACAAGATGGGGTACCATATTTAATGTGAGTGGTTTCTTCAATAAGCATGGTATTTCCATATTGAAAGTGGTATGGTACATTAGGTAAAGCTATAATTAGATATGTTTTATGATCAATGCTAGCAATAAAGTTGTTGAAGCAAGGAATTTTAGTATTAAAATTTCTAGTTTATGATGTTGCTGAGGAAGTTGAGGTTCTTAGGCATTAAGTAACTCAAGAATAGATTCATCACTAGGAAAGATAGGAAGAGAACCATAATAATAGATATCCACTTCAAGATATATAATTTGATTTCCATGGCTATCATACTCAAAGCATTTTTGATGAACATCAGTTGTCTTGGCATCAAGTGGATAGGAGTAGATGGATCATAAGAGATTAGAATATCAGTGGATTTGATGAGAGGAGATGGATCGAATGGAATGATTAGATCCAAAGGTGTAGGAACTTCCAGAGGTTTGGAAGGCATAATTTATTATACCACCCAAGGAGTGAAATGAGGCACATGTCCCTCAAGATATAAGGTACAATCCACAAAAATGGTATGTACATCCTAATTAAAAGCATGGATTTAGTCTAAATTTTTCTAATAATGTTGGACATCCATGTTTCTAGATTGAGCTTGGGCCATGATATAGTTATTGTCATATGTTGGAGTAATTGTACATGCTTGAGAATCAGGGGGAGTTTTAGAAGGTGAAATCCCAATATTATTGATTGTATGAGGAGACATAATGAGAGGATCTTGAAATAATTTATCAACTCTAAAATAATTGCAAGTGAAGACATATTCTAGTAAAAAAGGATCTTAAGCATTGCATGGAGGGGGAAAGTCGGTAATCTCATCAATAAGAAGAATAGTATAGTCTCTTGTTAATAGAGAAGGAGGAATACAATGAAAAATATATAAAGGTAACTTGGTAGTATTAAAAGTATGTTGTAACTCATTGGGCTCATCATCATCAAAATATGCAAGAGTAACTTGTAAATTAGGACTCATTTTGATGAACTCGAGTAAAGGAGCATTGCTAATTTTATGATTCATGGGAATACGATATCGAGGTTTAAGATTAAGAGTTGGATACTCAATGGATTAGGGTCAGCTTCATGCTTGTACCATTTCCCATTATATAATAATTTAATACATTGATTACCAAAAGAAATAATGGCTCTCATTCGATGGGTCTATGGATGACCAAGAAAGATATTTTAATATAAAGGGAGATTAAAGACCATAAGCTTGGTTCCAATAGTCTTAAGTCCTATGGTTAATGGAATCCAAATAAAACCAAGTGGTTTTTAATTAGTCTTATCAAAACCATGGCAAGTGAGATGAATTTTCTTGAGATGATCCTCATTATAACCAAATTGTTGAATAAGCCACATGTTAAGCATGAGATATACTATGACAGGGGGGTGAATCAATATATCATATATCTTATAAACTTTCCCTTAATCAAATTCCACTTAACCAAACATTAAATATATGCAATAAAATTGAAACAATAAACACACCACAAGATAAAGAGAGACACTAGATATAATGTGGAAACCTAATGTGGGAAAAACCATGGATAATAATCTCAAGTATATGAATGAGTGCCAACTCAAACAATATTTGCAAGCACCAAATTGTAGGAGAACCAACCCCTTTGTTGAGCACCAACATAGCAACTATTCATGAGCACCAACCCACAGGAGCACCAACCCCTTTGCTGAGCACCGGCATGACAATAATTCATGAGCACCAACCCATAGGAGCACCAACCACTTTATTGAGCACCAACACAACAAAATTCATGAGCAACAACCCACAAGAGAACCAAAGCCTTTGTGTATACCACACAACTATCTCTCAATATTGCTATCTCAACAAATGATAGTTCATTACAACATCTCTTTCCTCTCTCACCTTTGCTCTTCTAAGCTAGATATAACAAATACAAATCATACTCATCTCTAACATTTCTCTTCTAAGCTAGATATTACAATATCAAATCAAAATCTATCTCACATTTTAAAAATGGTTTCTCAAGCCTTTATTTATAGCTTTTTAAATGACCTTTGGCTTCCCCCTTTGTGACCCTTCAATCCTCATGGAAAATAGTGCCAAACTTGTATGACCGTTCATATCCTTGCCTTTGAAAAGTCATGTGGTGACCCTTCATTAGCAAAAACGTCATTCCCTCTTTTGTCTTTACCTTGTTGACTTTTCATATTCCTCAAAGTGTCCCTTCATGAGAAATTGTGCCCTTCCGCTTTTATCTTCACTTGGTGATTCTTGGAATTCCCCAAGATGACTCTTCATGGGAAAATGTGTCCCATTCTTATTGTCTTTATCTCATGACTCTTTGACTTCTCCATGGGCCCTTTTTTATCTTATATGTAACCAAAAATATATTCATTAATATTAAATAAATATTAACACACATTAGCTAAGATATATCTATTACAAACATTATTAAATGCAATGGAGCCTTTATCACTAATAGTACTAGACCTTTGACATTAATGACAATATTTACAACAATCTCCCCCATTGTTATTGATGGCAACCTCAATCCTAAAACTACCACATCCTAAATCATACACATACTTTCATTTGAAAAAATATAGTAACTTCCCCTTACTGTAGCAACCTATACCTATTCCCTATACCTATTTCTACACCTATACTTGTACCTTTTATTTTCCCCCTTTGACATTAATGGAAAAGGGCCTACCTGGAGCTAACACTTAGCTCCCTCTCAACTGATGCTAAACATCAATGGCAGGAACTAATAGAAAATAATCCCAACTCCTCTTGTAGATCTTTGAATGTGTCCTTTGATCATGCCTTTGAGAAGATATATGATAATACATACAAATTGTTTTCTATACTTTGAGCATCTGCAATCAACTCATTTGAATCTTTTCTTCTAATCTCACAACCTTTTACATGAAACTTTAATTTGTATCCTTGATCACATATCTAACTAACACTTAATAGATTATGTTTAAGACCTTTTACATACAAAACATTCTTAGTCTTAGTTCTACCATAATCCAAAATCAAAGTACCTTTTCCATCTATCCTGGTAGTGGTTTTATCTCAAATTCTCACTATGCCACCATTGATCTTCTTTAGAGTTATGAACTTACTCTTATCTCCTATCATATGCCTCAAACATCTATTATCAACTAACCATGGTTGATCTTCATTTCTTACATGCAGAGCTATCTGAACTATCATATAATATTCAAGTTGTTTCTTTTGCCATGAACAAGTCTGAACTTTCTTCTTGATGAATGGAGCTTTGAAACTCTGATCCTTCTTGACTGACTCAAACATGCTTTTACAATACCAAGCTATGTGTCTGAAGTTATTGCACTTGTAGCATATTATGGTCTCTTAATCAAAGCTTGATAAAGGAGCAAAAGAGTTGTGGCTTCTACTTGACTCTAATTGACTTTCCTTCTCCTTATTTCTAAAACTATTAGCTCTTTTTTACATTCTAATTTCTTATAACCATATCCATTATAATAAAAACAATAGCCATAAAAATAAGACTTTTTTATATGTCTTTGACCTGATTGTTTTTCGTATCTTTGTTCCCTCCAGCCTTCTCTATTTGAAATGTCCTCTATATTCTTCACTTCTCCCTTTTTTTCCTCTTTTATAAGAGCTTCAACATAGCTCTTTTTATTTTCAAATCCTATCCCTGTCTTATCTAAATTTTCTTTTTGACTTTCCAATATCTTATTCAGCATGTTAGTGCTATCCTCAAATTTTGAATCACTAACTACTTTATCATTGACTGCTTTCTCAATATCTTCTTTTAAAGAGGCAATTTTAATAACATACCTTTCACATTATTTTATTGATATTTCCAACTATGATGTTAGATCTTATTGATTCTTCTTAGCTTCTTCAAAGTGTGTTGTTAGATCATTAATAATTTCTTTTGACTCCTTTTCATTTTTATCGATCTAGCGCATCAATCTTCAATTCTTTTTCTCAATAGCTTCTAACTCTTCTAAGGCACAAATGAGTTTTCCTTCCATATTCACTTCAACTTCCTCCTCTTCTTCTTTTTATTGATCATCTTCATGTATGGCCATGAATAAAATCTCTTCTTCTAAATCACTGACTCCACTATCTTTAGCTAAGCTAGGATCCTTAGAATATAGGATCCTCTTCTCGAATCCCTTCTTGGATTTTATTTTGAAATTCTTCTTGTATGTAGACTTTTCTTCTTCATCATCATTGCCCTTATCTGGGCATTTAGCTAAAAATTGTCTAATCTTTCCACAATTAAAACTTTTAAAAGGTAATTTTCCTTGATATTTACCTATTCCCCTTTTTGGCTTGCAAATGAAAAGTGCTCCATTGTCATCTTCATCATCACTAAAACTATCACTTGATTCTTGAATCTTAGCTTTCTCTTTCTTTGATGTCTTGAAAGTTGCTTCTCTCTTTGAAAGTTTATCTTGTTCAATCCACATCTCATATGTCGTGAAAATACCATGAAGCTCATCCATCTTTAGCTTATCTAAATTCTTCATCTCCTCAATTACCGAAAACTTTGCATCATATCTCATTAGTAGAGATCTCAAAACCTTTTGTATCACCATTTACTCTTCCAATGTTTCTCTAAGACCTTGAATCTAATTTACTATTTGATCAACTCACAATAGATAGCTTGCTATATCTTCTTCTTCTTCTTCCATCTTCAAGCTTTTAAACTATCTTTTAAAAGTCTAAAGCTTAGCTTGCTTAACTTTTCCATCACCTTTATAAATATTCTCACGTTTTACCCAAGTTTCATGAGAAGATTTAAATTGCATATCTTTAACAAATTAAGATTCACATAAACCACATAAAATAACATTTAAATCTTTAGCATTACATTCACTTGCCTTCTTTTCTATTAGAGTAATTACAAGTGTCTAAGGCTCTTCATATTCCTCTACCACTACTTTCCATATGTCAAATCCAAGGGCCATCAAATAAATCTTCATTCTCATTCTCCAAAAAGCATAATTCATCCCATCAAACAAAAGTGCCTTATTTGTAGAAAATCTTTCATGTGATCTAGCCATCATGCTTTTCCAATCTACGTTCAAGCTATAAATTTTTTCAAAAGGAACCTGCTCTGATACTAATCATTAAGCATGGGATATACTAAGAGGGGGAGTGAATCAGTATGTCATATATCTTATAAAACTTTCCCTTAATCAAATTCCACTTAACCAAACATTCAAGATATACAATAAAATTGAAACAATAAACACACCACAAGATAGAGAGAGATACCAGATATAATGTGGAAACCCAATGTGGGAATAACCATGAAGAACAATCTCAAGTATACTAATGAGTACCAACTCAAACAATATTCACAAGCACCAACTTGTAGGAGCACCAACCCCTTTGCTGAGCACCAACATAGCAACTATTCATGAGCACCAACCCACAGGAGCACCAACCCCTTTGTTGAGCACCAACACAACAACAATTCATGAGCACCAATCCATAGGAGCACCAACCCCTTTGTTGAGCACCAACATAGCAACAATTTGTGAGCACCAACCCATAGGAGCACCAACCCCTTTGTGTATACCACACAACTATCTCTCAATGTTGCTATCTCAAAAAATGATAGTTCATTATAACATCTCTTTTCTCTCTCACCTTTGCTCTTCTAAGCTAAATATAACAAATAAAAATCATACTCATCTCTCCCATTGCTCTTCTAAGCTAGATATTACAATTTCAAATCAAACTCTATCTCACATTTTACAAATGGCTTCTCAAGCCTTTATTTATAGCTTTTTAAATGACCTTTGGCCTTCCCCCTTTGTGACCCTTCAATCCTCATGGAAAATGGTGCCAAACTTGTATGACCCTTCATATCCTTACCTTTGAAAAGTCATGTGGTGACCCTTCATGAGAAAAAATGTCCTTCCCTCTTTTGTCTTTACCTTGGTGACTTTTCGTATTCCTCAAAATGTCCCTTCATGAGAAATTATGCCCTTCCTCTTTTGTCTTCACTTGGTGACTCTTAGAATTACCCAAGATGACTCTTCATGGGAAAATACATCCCATTCTTCTTTTGTCTTTACCCCATGACTCTTTGACTTCTCCATGGGCCCTTATTTTATCTTATATGCAACAAAAAATATATTCATTAACATTAAATAAATATTAACACACATTAGCCAAGATATATCTATTACAAACATTATTAAATGCAGTCGAGCCTTTATCACCAATAATTCTAGATCTTTGACATCAATGACAATATTTCCAACACCACAAGGATGTTACATTAATACCAGAGCCTTCATCAACTAATAATTTTCATATAAGATTGGTATTAATGGATATTTTAATAAAGAGTGGTGAATCATCACCATGAAAAATAATTTCATAATTGATCATGTCCTCCTCAAGGAATTCAATAGAGGGCTTGGAAGAAGGATACAAGGTTTCAATGATGTTAACATTAGTAGGTTGACTATCAATAAAAGGTATTTCTTCGTATACGGAGGAATGATCTTCAATTTTTTGATGTTGTTTCATAAGGATTTATTATTATAAGATGGAGTGCGAACTAACTCCATAAGTGGAATCCTATAAGGCATAGAGTTGAGTTTTTCAATAAAGTTACAATGAGATTTAAAAGAACCAACATGAGTTTTAGAAGGTAAATTAGTTTTGGAGGTTATAGATGTCAGTGGAGGATTGGAAGGAGGAAGTTGTTGCTCAGGTAATTTCAAATCAACATTAGAGGTGGTAGTATCTTTTTAAGAATTTGTTCTTCTAAAGATGGATTTTTAGGCTTGGTAATAAGATATTTGTGAGCCAATTTATGATGATAATTAACCTTGGTAGTGTTGACATATTGATATTTTTTATAATATTGGTTGTAATCATCATCAATGGCACAAACATACTTTACATTTTATTGATTATTTAAAGAGTATTTATGGTTACGAGAGGTATAAGTTTTAACAGTTTGTCATTTTTAAGAAGCAATAATGTAATATTGATGATGAATATTAATCATAGCTTCATGATTGAATGAATCACCAAGAATATAGGAGAAAACAAATTTATTAATTCCTCTACAATATTCATGAGGATTCCCAATGTTGGCATGGAACCAACAAAATAGTTAAGGGTCATACCACTAAGGAGGAACATGGGATAGATGAAAGGTTTTAAGGGTGGTAAAAATTATTTCATTTGATAAACTAAAAGAGGTGTATGAGAAGGTGAAGGAATATCAATTTTGGATTGTTTGGTTTGTGGAGCATTAATAGTGCTAGCATTATATGTTTGGAAATATCCTTTAATAAGTTTAGGGTTGGGTTCGAATTGTTTCATGAGAAAGCCTTGAAATTTAAATTGATCAAGAGCTTCATTAAGTTTTTGGGGAGAAAAGGTTTAAACCTTATATTAAAGAGTAAGATTTAAATCCATGATAAAGAGTTTGAATAAGTTATCATAATTAATGTTATGATTAGATTTATGTCTTAAATATTTCTATATTTTAATAAAGTCATGAGCTGGTTCAGTAGGAGATTGCTTAGCATTGATGAAATGGCTAAGACAATTTTTTGAGAAGATCATTGTGTTGAAACTCTTTAACCAAAGGATTAACCAAATCTTCAAGTTTCAAAATATAGTGTTGGGGATGTTGATTATACCATTCTAATACATCACCAATGAAAGTTTTGACTAAGAGTTTAGTAGTGGTGAAGGTATTAGTTTGGATCCACTCTTTGTAAAGGTTACTAAAAGCTTTAAGAAATGAGGAAAGGTCTTTAGTCCCATCATATTTGATAGTTGGAGATATTTTACCATTATCAAATGAAATAATGTAGGGAGCCAAAGGCTCATTTTAAATGGTTTGAATCATCTTGTTATTCATTATGGGTTAAGGAATAATGTTACTTAAGGCATCCCTAAGAGGTGGAGGAATGAAATTAGGATTAGCTTGAGGATGAATAATTAGAGGTTGATTAGCCACATTTATTAAGTATTATTTAAGTTAAAACATTTGGTTGGTGTTAGAATTTTGAATTATGTTCATTTGTTGAATAACCTGGGCTAATAGTTGGGTTGTATTAGGAGGTGAGTTAGTGTTGGTAGGAACACTCCCTGAATTAGTATGAGGGAGAGGATTGGAATAAGAAGGATTATTAGTGGGATTCTTAAGTAAACTTGTATCAATTACTCCTACATTATTTTGAATATTTTGAGAAGTTTCATATTAAGTATAGAAAAGATCATATCCATCAACTTCATCTTGAGGTGTTATTTGCACCATGTTATAGTTCATATATGAAGGAGGAGAATATGTGACCCAAGAGTGATGGTTCTCTTGGGAGAAAAAGAGAGGACAAAATGAACATCTCATATAGTATATAAAAGGATTTATTCTATACAAGAAGGTTCTGATAGGAGATTTCATTTTGACTAAAGAGAGATGAACAAAATGTAAAATTAGAGAGATGAGAAGTTAGATTGATGAATAGAGAAGGTATAAAATAGTATAAGGTTTATTGGATTGATCCAAGATAAAAAATAGGTCCTAAAAATGGTACAGGGTCAACTAGATTGATCCAGTATAGTGTACAAAGATAGGCAAAAGAAGTAAAAGGATTTGAAAACTATTTAAGGTCAACTGAGTTGATCTAGTATAGTGCATAGGGGCTGAAAAAGGTATAGGTTTGATTGGGTTGACCTAGCACATCAGATAGGGAAGATGAGAAAGTTGATAACAAGTATAAATTAAAAAAAGACAATTTTTGTAGCTAATCTAAGAAATAAAGAACTAAAGGGAAACAAATAGTCAATTGGATCAATATTGGCCAATTGAATTGAAGAACACAAAACAAAACCTTGTACTAATGATGGTTAATGTAGTTTTTTATGTGCATAATTGAAAAAAGAAACAGAAATCAACTTGAAAATTAAATAGCTAACTAATTAGTCAACATAAGATGTTTTATTGGATTATTAAGATATGATTTTTAATGTGATTAGAAGTTGGCTATAGGCAAGGTACTAGATAGAAATCTAAGGATGGTTTTAGGTAGTTTGGGCTAAAAGGTTCTATAGTGGAAATGATATAGGCATGGTATTGGGGATTTCCTACTCACTTAACACACCACAATGATAAGGGTGTTAGGTTATTAGCTAAAATATACCATTAACCATGCTTTATACTTGACTAGAGCATCAAGTCAGCTTCCCCCTTGGTGATGAAATCTAAGTAGATTGGCCTAGGGTAGATAAACTAAAAAGTGCTTGTTTATGTTATATGATTTGGTCATGTGTGCATAAAAATATAGTTACACTAAGTGGTTAATTAAAAATACCCTATTTAAACTATGTGAACTATTTTAAGCATATAAACAACAAGAAAAGAAATGTGTGATCTAATTACTAGTAAATATTAATTCCAAATTGAAACAATGTATAATGTTGACACTATATGCATAGAATACATAATACGATTGATAGGGTCAAACCTATACCATGGAAGTAAGGTCTAAAAATAAATTGGGTCATTAGGGTTGATCCAATTATTTTAGATAACACACAAAACATAAAACTAGGTCGATAATGTTGACACAGTTGATTGTGAAAGGGCAATTTTAAGAATAAAAAATATGAAAGGAAAAGATAGAAAAAAAATAAATAGAGAGGTAGAAAAAAACCTTGGTGGATCAAAGATGTCATGAAGGAAGATTATTGATGAATAACCTTAAAGTATGTTGGCAAAATTTACAAATGAGGTGGATAAAATCGATCAAGTTATACAAAAACCTATTGCAAAGTGATAAAACTATAAGGGTTCAATTGGGTTGAAATAGTAGGTTGAAAAAGATGTTTGAAAGGCTATAAATTTATACTGGGTCAAGTGGGTTGATCTAGTTACCTATTCCTAGTTTCTTGCACATAGATAAAAATAGTTGTGTCAACAAAATTGATTTAGTATGCCAAAAAATATGATCAAAAGAATGAAAATAAGTGAAATAAATCCTAAAATGGCTAGTTTCACATTAGGTTCACCAAAATGTATGAAATAAAAAATTCATCATGCTTATAAATCAATCTTGGCTTGAAGAAGATAATCACACCTACACTTTTGATTAGGGATACACTTGTTAAGTAAAAGCATGACCAAAATGGGGATTTGATAGACCCAATTAGGGGATCACCTATCACAAAATATCATGCTAAGAAGGATTATAAAGCCTATAGTTTAACACAATCAAAAACAACTTGAATGGAGACCTAAGGTTTAAAACATTTACTTATTCTAATTACAAAAAAGTAAAACTAATCTAGTGTAGACCAAAGCTTGTGGCACAAAGTGGGGGGTTAGAAACAAAAAAAAAATGTATAGGTAAATTTAGTTAAATTAAGTATGAGTGACACCCTAATACATAAAAATATGAATTATAGTATTATTTGAGCCAATAATTATGCTACTTTTATCTACTAAAAGAGAGGAGAACAAAGTTAAAATATACTTACCTGAATGTGAACCCATCGAGACTCAATCTCTCCCTCAGCCAAAGGGGCTTTGTAAAAGGTTGTTGTGGCTTGTAAGGATAACTAATAAATGCCAAATCATCCAAGACTATATTCTCTAAATAATAATCCTAAGCTAAGTCTCCTCAAGTATAATGGTGGAAGAGCAGATTGTGGAGAATATGAACAAATAATAAATCTTGATTGCACATATGAAATAATGATGAAATGATCTTGTATTTATATATGGTTCTCACTATAAATCCTTTAAAAATGTCAAATATATAGGATCGAGCTAGTTGACCCATTACGTTTTTAGGGATGATTCACTAGGTTTAAGTTAGGTCAGTCAAATGCTAACAAGCTAAGAAAGTGAAAAATACCCCTAAATTATATTGGGTCAATCCAATCGACCCAATATAATTGATTATCAAAAAGGGGATTAAGATAAGAAAAGGAGGATGGAAAAATAAAAATACTAGAGTAATATGCAAGGGAAGAGAAATAACTTACAAAATGGTTTTAAGAGTTGGTTGGATTGGTAATAATGTGTAAAAAAGTCATAATAATCCTATGAAGCACCAAAATTATTCCCACCCCTTTCCAAATTCACTCTTTAGGGTGTGCACTCAGAGATATTGAGTCTTGATGGGTTCCTACAAGATGTAAAGCATTAGTATTTGATAAAAGTTGAAAATATTATGTGTATACATATATATTTTTAGGAACTCATGTTACCTCTTCTCTTTACTTTGTTAGTATATTAGTTTTTATGGACACATATTCTTCGTAATTCATATTGTAAGTATTTTATTTGATCCCACATTCATGGGAAGTATTGGTTTCTTAGATTAGACTTAGTATATAAGTAAGTGTTGAGGCCAATAAAGGCATCCAAAAATTTATTATATTGAGCTTGCTCAAAGGAAGTTATCCCCTTTAAGTGGATTTCAATTAATATAATCCTTTTAGTGCTTTTGGTAATTTTATAAATCTATTATTTCATGCATTTTTATCATTTTTTTGTATTAGAATTCTCTCCTCTAGTCTTAGAGTGCTTTCTAGGGCCAAAATTTTTTTCCTTCAAAAAGTATTAACTTTGTTCTATTGTATAATTCATTTAAGTAATTTTTGAGATATAATTCTATTTTAAAGCATAATTTATTTAAATATTTTTTTGTAACATAATAATCTATTTTAGATCAGGGTATAAACCTAACCACATAACTATGGGAAGTGCTTGGGTGAAATCCCTAAAATGCATTGTGAGGAGTACCACAAAAATCTTAAAGTAGTTGGTCCATTGAGAGGACCTACTAGAAAAATGGGCAATGACCCATTCCTAATTGATTAGTTCTCATTTGTGAGGAAAACTAAGAGTTGTCACTTAGAGGTAAATCCATGGCCAAATTTTTTTTAGAAAGTGATACTCTCTTAGATGGTATTGGTGGCTAAAGTGATATCATTAAATCCTTAGGCAACCATTAAAACTTGTGGCCCATATCTATCAATTTTTGCATATTACTAGCAGAGTCTCAGAAGACTATAGTATCAGTTCTTTAGTAGAGTGTCATAATACTTACTATACTAGTTTTACCATATTACTAGTAGAGTATTAGAAACCTACCATATCAAATCTATAGACTTATCATATCATTTTTAGCATATTCCCATTAGACTATCAAAAAAATTATAAATCCCTATATGTAGCCACATATTCCTATTAGACTATCAAAAAAATTATCAATTTCATTTTTTTACAATATCTCCCCATATGTATCCCTATTGATACTAAAAATTTATCCAAACACCTAAATTTCTATTCTCCATGTTTTCATCCTTGAGGTCCCATATCCCAATGCCACTTCTAATTCTCATAAATCTCAATTTTCCATTGTTTTCGGTTTTGCCATAACTTCTATTTTTATCCATTTTCTTGAAAATTTTCCACAGTGTTCATCTCCCCACTCTTTTCCTTTGTTCCTTTATGATAAATTTTCTAGTTTTTTCATTTTTCTTCCTGAAATTACCCTCCCCTTTGTCAATCATACTCCCACTATGAAAAAATTTAGTAAATGTCCCTTTACCCCTTCTGGTTTCACCCAAATTAAAGCATTCCCTTACTAAATGTGTTTTAACTCTAGTTTTCTTACCCATTCCAAACAAAAAAACCTTTTATTCTAGTCATGGTAGTAACTCAATCTGGAGAAAAAAATAGAAGATGAAATTACCACCCTCAAGACCCACATCAAAGATCTTGATGAAAAAATTCTTGACCTTAGTCTTCAACATACCACCATGAACAACATCCACCATTTAGAGTCCTCTTCATACATAAGGTTTTCTTCTTCTAGCAATTTACATGGGCCAAAGCTTAATTTACCTTGATTGAATGGTGTAGATCCAATTGGATGGATCTATCAAGTAGAAAAATATTTTACTCTACATAATACTTTTGATGCCAACAAGGTCCTAGTTGCATCCTTTCACTTGGAACATAAAGCCCTTCAATGGTATCATTAGTATACCAAGGTTCATGATGATCCCATATAGACTAATTTTGGTACCCTCATTTCATAATGGTTTTGTCCTAGTGCTTTGGATGACTTCACTGTAGCACTCACTAAACTTTTACAAATAGGAACTGTGAGAGAATATTAAAAAAATTAAAAATTGGCCAATCACATAGAGGGATTTTTTGACAAATTCTTCAGGAGTCACTTTGTTAGTGGACTAAAGGATATGATTTGATCTAAAGTCAAAATGTTCCATATCAACACAATCATGGAAGCCCTAAGGTTAGCTAAGTTATCATAAGACAAGATAGTAGCTCAAAAAATATTTAAATCTAGTTTTTCTCCATTTAAAAATATAATTCTAGAATGATCTCACATAATGCTAACCCCTAGAATCACTCATATCAAGCATTTGACTAAAGCAGAGATGCAAGCCCTTAGAAAAAATGGACTATGTTATAACTGGGATGAAAAATTCACTCAATGATATCAATGTGTAGATCAAAATCTCTACCTATTGGATGTGGATTCTCCACCCAAAACTAAAGTTTTCAAAGATGCTTAGGATATGTAGATGATCCAGAAGAAGCTTCACTGATTATGAAACCTACTTCCCAGGAAGACCAACCAAGGATATCTCTCCATTCCTTAGCAAGAGTTACCACCCCATAAACCATGTAGGTTAGAGGTTACTTCAAGAAGATCCTTCTCACAATACTCATTGATTTAGGTAACATTTAACTTCATTGATCCTCAAATCACAAAATAGGTTGACTATTTTATCAATCTTTGCTCCAACTTTGAAGTCATGATTGCTAATGGGGAAAATTACTTTGAAAAGGGAGGTATCACAATGTGTGTATCTATATTGGAGATTAAAAATTGAACTTTGACATGTTTTATGCAATGTTGTTTTAGGAGCCCAATGGTTATGCACACTTGGACCTATCTTATGGTATTATGTTGAACATTGGATGTAGTTTTTAAATAATGGGTAAAAACATATATTGAAAGGCTTAAAATTAGGGTCTCTTAGCATCATAAGTTCACATCACATGGAAAATATTCATAATAATAATTAACAAAAACATCATTGCCTAGCTCCATTTCATTCAAATGCAACCATCAAGGTTCTCCACTACTTCTAATTTGTAAACTATTCTACATAGGTATGTAGGTGTCTTTGCTAAACCAGTTAGATTTCCACCTTCTTGACTAGAGGACCACCATATTCATCTCCTTCCTAGAAGCATTCCTCTCAGCATCAGGCCTTACCACTACCCATTTCAATAAAAGACCAAGATGAAGATGCTCAGTTGAGATTTATTAAAGGTATTATTCTCCCCAGTTCCAACCCATATTCTTCTCTAGTTTTCCTTGTTTGAAAAAAATGGATTATGACACCTATGCATTGACTTCTATGCACTTAACAACATCATAATCAAGGATAAGTTCTTGATCCCTATTATTAATGAGCTTCTTGATTGGCCTCATGGTGCTCATTTTTTATCTAAGTTTTATCTCTGCTCAAGATATCATTAGACCTAGCTTCATTAGGATGATATCTCAAAGATAGTTTTTCACACACATGAATGCCACTATGAATTTGTAAGCATGCCCTTTGGCCTCACTAATGCCGCTTCAACATTATATGCATTTATGAAAAAAATATTTTGGCCCCACCTACGTAAATTCATTTTGGTCTTCTTTAATGATATCTTTGTCTATAATAAAACATGGTCTGAGCATCTCCAACATTTATAACTCACATTGTAACTTCTCTCTGATCATCATCTTTGTGAAAAATAGTCCAAATGTTCTTTTTTAAAGGATGGAGTATCTTGGGTATATTATTTTAGCCCAAGGGGTTTGGGTGGATCCTAAAAAAATAGCTACCATAAAAAAATAGCCTCATCCTTAGAGACTTAATATCCTCTATGGTTTTTTGGGGCTAACTGGATACTATCATAAGTTTTTCAAGGATTATGGGAATATTGTAGCTTCATTGATAGCTGTGTTTGAAAAAGAATTATTTTACATGGACATAAGCTACTTAATGTACATTTGAAGAAATGAAACAAGCTATGTGTACTAAACTTATTCTAGTTATCCAAATTTATTTCAATACATTCACTATCGAGAGAGATTCTTATAACAATGGCCTTGGTTTTTTTATCCTCTAAGAAAAACACCCCATTGTAATTACCATTAAATCCCTTTCTAGCAAGAATTTATTACTCTCTACTTATGAGAAGGAGATGATGGCCATTTTTTATGTAGTACAAAAGTGGTGGTCATTCCTACTAGGGAATCATTTTTGCATCAAAAATGATCACTAGAGTTTGAAATATTTCTTAAAATAATGGGTTTCCACCCCATCACAATAAAAAAGGGTCAACGAACTCATGGGTTATGACTATAAGATCACTTACAAGAAGGGTAAAGAAAATGTTATGGCTAATGCCTTTATTCACACATTTTGGGACCAAGCTTCCTTTTTAGCTATTTCCATGCCTATTCCAAATTGGTTGGATTTTTTATAATAAGGATATATCAATGACTCCTCATTAGCTTAAATTATTCAAAAGTTGGCCATTAACCCATTTGTTGTACCACATTATTCTTGTGATGGTGATTATCTATGATATAAGGGTTGTCTATTGATTCCATAAAGCACAAATATTCAATAGGCTATATTTTATGAAGTTTATGCTTCTTCATTTATAGGGATCTTAGGGTTTATCAAAACTTATGAGCAATCACCATGCAACTTCTTTTGGAAGTGAATGAAAAAGGCAATTCAATAGATGGTGGTTGCATGTGATACTTGCCAATCCAACAAGGGTGAAACAACACTCATTCCTAGTTCACTCAAACCCTTTCCCATCCCTCCTAAGATTTGGATAGATATTTCTATGTATTTCATTTAGGAGCTCCCTAAACCTAGAGGGAAAATAGAGATATTATTTGTGGTTGATCACCTCTCCAAATATAGTCATTTTGTTCCCTTAGCCATCCCTATACTGCCTCTATAGTCACATACATTTTCTTGGATCAAATTTATGTCTTCATGACATTCCTTCATCCATTGTCTCAGATCATGATGCAAACTTCACTAGCCATTTTTGGATAGAACTATTTCAATGCACTAGTACCCAACTAAAGATGAGTTTTGGGTATCATCCATAAATGGATGGTTAGATTGAAATTATCAACAAATGATTGGAAACTTTTCTTCATTTCTTCAACTGAGAACAATAACATAAGTGGGAAAAGTGTCTCCCTCTCACTAAATGGTGGTGTAACTCCTCCTACCATACTTCAACTAAAATGACCCTATATGAAGTGTTCTTTTTATACACCCCCAATATTTCACTAGTTTAAGAAATCAACTCAATTCTTTGAAATTAAGATCAAACCATTATCACCCTATGGGATAATCTTCATATGGCATAAAATAAAATGAAACAACAGGCTAATCAACACCATTCTGATTGCACTTTTCAAGTTGGTGATATGGTTTTTCTTTGCCTAAAACCATAAAGAAATCCTCCCTAAAACTCAAAGGGTGTTATTAGTTGGCTCCTAAGTTCTATGGGCCCTATAAGGTTCTCTAGAAGATTAGGCCAATTGATTATAATTTAGAG
>JARHVA010007069.1:302500-350000 GCA_037957365.1 Torreya grandis | reverse complement strand
TATTAGGGTCTGTATTTTCCCTATACACCTTATCAATTCATTGGACATCCTTTTGACAACATTGATTATCAACTAGCACTAGTTTTGGGTTTGAATGTATGTAAAAACATTCTCTTGTGGGGTCTGAGTACAATATGTAATAGAATATATTGTAAAATGAATTAAAAATGCATAAAAGGAACTTAAAAACATTGAACAAGAACTTAACATTGTGTATATGTATTCAAATCATTCTCCATATAATCATTCTCACACATAGAGTAAATTCAATCTTCTTCAACATAAAATATAAGAAACATAGGGCCTGCAACATTGAATGTTCACAAATTTAAGAGTGGTTTTATTGATTTACATCATTATTAGAATTTATACACCTTAAAAATACATTCCAAAAACTATATCAATCACTAATGTTTATAATTTTTATATTCCTATAAATACTCCAATAGTTATTAATCCCTTCAAGGATGTTGAAAGACTCAAAATTGTCTTAACCCCTCACACATTACATGAAACACTATTTATATGACTCATTATGTAATTAAATTATGTAGAGAGATAATATTATCCCTTTTAGACCTAATAAAAAATACTAAACCATATGAATCTTCTTAAAACATGATTAAGGACTTCAAAACTTTACAAGATATTCAAAAATTCAAATTAGTGAAATTGATAGGAAAATGCCAATTTCATGTTTTAGCCACTCTAAATAGAATTTTACACTTAGATAATATTATAAAGTGTGAAATATGACTCTTAAATCCCATTAAAACATCCTAAAAATGATACATAACCACTAGACATCTATATCAATACAAAACTATATAAACAAACACAAGATAAAAGGATGCCCCTACATCATACTATTGAGGTGCAAAAAGAAACTTTCCATGAAAGTTAAAATAAGCTTGTATTGACCTTTTATTCATCATCTCATTCATATTCATTCTAAATTTTTAATTTCATATCCTCTTGTAACCCAAGGCCTATGAGTGAAACATAAACCTCCTTGTTTTTTGATAAGTTCATCTCCCTTGAGGTTGTATATATTTATACTATTCTCCAAGTTCATCACCTTCAATATTTGGTTATTTTCATACAATGAAATTTCATAAAAATAAAAAAGTTACATACAAAATTTATTTCACTTACCTTCACCTTAAATAAATTGATTTCACTTACATACAAGCCTACTTCTACATTGCTCTCTTTTTAAAATTTTAAAATTTCAAAACTCAATATTTTTCCAATTTAAAAATGAACAAAATGACTACTTCATGCACCATTGTAGGGTCTTCTAAATTTTAGTGCCCTACATTATTGAAGTATCTTACCAAAGATAAAGTGTGTTGTACAAACTTGGGTCTAATTATTTCTCTTTTAATATAGAAATTTCATTATTAGAGAAAAGTGGGGTAAATGTAAACACATAAATATGGTCATATGTACTTGAAAATTCTAATTATTGATACATTAAAAACTACATGATTTTCATATAATTATTTGACTCTTATTCACCATTCTTATAATCCATTTATTTATGTGTGGGTTAAACCTTTTTTTATTGTCATTAATTTTTGTAACTCTCATTTTAAAAATATAAATATAATTAAAATCATTCTTAGGTCATCTCTTGGTTAGGACAAGTATGTGTTAGGTTAACATGAAATTTTTTTGCTCCTATCCACTTAGTCCACTTGTGTCCCACACCAAAAAATAACTAGTTTCCAAAATTAAAAGCATTTTATTAGATCTTACTAAACATTTCACATGGTCTATTAAAGGAAATTATAAAATGGTTTTCCTATAAATTCACATAAAAGGACATTCATTATCACCACTTGGAATTTAGTTCTCTAAATTTTATATATCGTTACACATTGAAAAAATCTTTCCTAGTATTCCTAAATTTAAGATTAGTCATAAGGATAGTGATAATCCAAGTCAAAATCATTCTAAAGTAATTCAATATCCATCATAGTCAAGTATCAAATTAATTTTATATCTACATACATATAGTCAAAGAAGATAAATTACACATTCACTCTAGGTGGAATAACTATATGGGATTAATTTACCTCCATGGACTATTAGATACATAATAAATCATCAATCATCAAGGTATGATTGATGTCAAATGAACCCATTACACTCCCCTATTTTTTTTTATAGTTTTATCAAGATATGAAAGTGTCCTTAGGGGTTATAATATAATATAAACAACATGGAAAATTATATGTGTCAAATCTTATGTTTAAATATCTCATATTACTTATGATACATATGCATAGAGAGGGTATTGATCATTTTTTTGGTAGGGTCAACTAGGAAAAGTCTATGGTCAACAAACTCAAGTAGCATACAATTGATCCCTATTGAAGCATTCTTATCCAAAATTAATTTTTTATATTTATACTAATATATTATATTTATAATTCTTATTTATCTCAATTTTCATGTCATTAAACTATCTATATAAGTCTATGGTCAATGGAAAATAATTTATTGCATTGTATTCCACTTCCAATGGACCTATCTAAAACAAATTTCTAATTTTCTCCGTTCTTTTGAGAATGCACAATCACCTATCTTACTTATTTTTAGTATCTCATATCTAAAATAGTGAATCTAGATCTATGTGAGATAAGTAATTTTATTCCTAGAGTTTACCAAAAATAAACATTTTCTATCATTATCAAATTATCAAGATCATATTCTTAATTATTGTATATCTTTCAAATTATTATATTCTCTAGTTTTAAATATATATAATCACATTTAAAGTTTTATTTATTTTATGTAAGATATGGTAAAATAGAATTTATGGAGCCATTACAATCTGTATATATTACTTCTAAATTTTATATAACCTCAGTCTTGTGTAAATAGAAAATACATATCATGGATGTAACTTCAACTTTTAGACCTTTCCTACTACCGGAAGGCTCACGTACACTATATCTCTATGAATATTTATTATCTCTTAATATGGCCAATGTTATTCTGATGAATCATACCTTTTATCATGCTCATAATTTTATAAACCTAATTATCATCTATTTAACTAAGTTTTGGACATGTGCCTATTTTTTTAGCTATTTAGACACTTACATCACAGTCAAATACTAAGTTGACACAAATTTCCTATCCCAATGTAAGTTTATAGTGAAATAAAGTCATCCAATTCAAATGAAACATATTCCTATATTCATCCTAAGTGATTTAATGTGAGATATTTTTCAAAGGGGTTGGTATATATATAATATGAATCCTCATTAATTATTCACCTAACACATATAAAATAAATCACAAGGAAATTCACTAAAGGCATTCAATAAATCACCTAAATGAGAAAACTTCCTTATTTTCTTCTATTTTCATATCAATAATAAGGATAACACATCTACAGTTTTGAATTACTCAAGGAGCATTCGGTGAGCCACATTTTTTATTTTAAAATATAAGTCACTCTTTGTACTTTCTTATCACATATTATGTAATTATACACACACAAGTTAACACATATGGGGAAAAAACATAAATATGAGGCCCTCTCTATAGTATTGTCAATGTAGATATTTATAATTAATATAGGGGTATTTAGGGAAACTAAACATCATGTGTTTGATAACCTATTTTTACCACATCCATTATGAATATGAAGAACTAGGTTTATGATATTTGACAAGGATTGATAGTCCATGACTTAGATCCAAGTACACCAGAGTGAAGGTGACATAGAACCTATAAGCCTTTAGGTGGTTGTATCTAGTTTTTATAGGTATTTTATACTAGACACTTGTATCCAAGTTAGATAGAAGCATTAATGTAAATATCCTAGGTCAGTGCAAGTGTTTACAGCTGAAAAGGTATAATTTCAAGAATCAAGCAATTGATCTAGAATTTATATCCAATATACTTTATTCCTTTTCTAGATCTTAATGTATCTTAGCATTAGAAGTAGCTAGGTATCTTATTTTCATTATAATTGTAATATATATCATATTTGGACTTCCTATTTTTTAGTTTATCTCATCATAATAAATTAATTATATGTTTATTTGAGTTTTAAAATTAATTGGCCTATTGTATAGATAGTCTACCATCCTTATGCCATAGGCTATATTTATGCCTTTGACCTTAGATCAGTTAAAGTAGTTGATGGCACCTTAAAATAGGTTCTTATTGAGATTGATTTACCTTTACATTTAGGTCCCACATAAGTAATTACTACCTTCTTAGTTATACCTTATATGGGTGTCTTTGATATGTTATTGGGGTAACCTTGGATACATACACTTTGAGAAATACCTTCTACATTGCATGGGTTTGTTAAATACATTTATGTCAATTAGGTAATTATAGGTTTTAGAATTCCATATGAGAATCTTCTTGATCAATATAAATTTATATCTAGGAAATTAATTATTCTACCTAATAAGGTTAAAATTCTATAAAATTGTAAGAAATAGGTAATCTACTTTACACAAATGACCAGTACTTGAGAGGCCATTGCATCTGATATCCATAATGGTTTCCATAGAATCCTCATCTACTACACATCATATTTAGATATCTAGATCACCTACACATGTTCATATTATTTTTATTCAAAATAAAATGTAGATCAATCAAATATGGGTTCCATAAACCCCCATTCCTTATATTATTTCTTCATTGCCATAGAGTCCTATTATACATATGCAAAGCATTATAGATTCTATAGTGACATATATTACACCTATAAGGCTCCTTAGTAGTACCACTAGTTTATTACACCAAGTTACTAATGGGGAAATACCCATGAGAATCCATTGGATGAGATTTTGGGATGCTTCTTTCTTTGATATATTCAAGAAAATACTAAAAAAAATCAAATATTCAAAAATATGTTCAATATCTCCATGTTCTATTATCTCCTTTGCATGTATGTTATTTGTTTCATGTTGGTATATGGTATATAGTTATTTTATATATGCACATGTTTCACATATCATTTGAGTATGATTCATGTATACATAGATACATGATCTATGTACTTCTGGACATTGGGCTTTCCCTCTACTCATGTCATATGGATAATGGGGGCATATACTTATTTGATTATCCATGCTTATACTTTTTTCAATGTACTCAATATGTTATGCAATTAATATTTTTTGCTAACACATTTATCCAAGGTCTAGTATGATATTATTTTAACTATTTAGACATAGATTATATAAATACCATGCTAATAAGGGGGTTAAGTATAGTAAATTAGGGTATAAATATGAAATAAATATAGCCATTAATTTATACAAAAATTGACTTAATTTTACCTTTCATAAAAATCATTAAATAATGTAAATAAATACTTAGTTGGAAAATAACTAAAATGGGAGATCTAGATGTTGAAAACTAAGATAGAGGATAGTCTAAGTGTTGAAAAAAAGATCCAAGTGTTAAAACCATTATTACATTATAGCACTCTAATTGGATTGTGGCACCATATGGCTCTAGTGTCCCTATTTTGGTGATAGTTTCCTTTGTGGAAAACTATTATGAGCTTCTAGATGTATCTTAAGTGTTTGAAGAGTAAACAAAATGTAGATTAGTCCCTTAATAGTATAAATAAAAAAAATCAAGTATAGTAATACACTAGGACTAAACACTCTTATCTAATAACTAAGGAGAACATAACATAATAAGTAAGATCACAAAATGGAGATAAAAATAATGCAAGTAATTTACCTCATTTGTCAAATTTGATGTTTATTTTTGGAATAAGGATGTTCTTGCTTGGACTATGATGATTATATTCCTACATAAATGCTTATTCATGGTGGTATCATCTCTCCAATGGTAACTTATGGCTTGGTGTGAAGCTTGGCATAAATTAGGCATTATAACACTACTCTTAGAGGCTCTTTGAATGTATTGTAGTAGAATAACCTTAAATACAAAAGCTTGTTGACATATGGTATTGGCACTTGTATTTATATCTATAATAAATAACTCTAACCCTAGGGAGGTTTGGTTAAATTCTAACTTTGGTTGAGTCTAAATTAACCTAGGTTGAGTCAAGATAACCTTGGATTGGTCAAAGAACTCATAAAATCTTGAAACCTCAATTTCATATATTTTTGAAGCATGATAACTCATTTTAGATATTTTTGAGGTTATGAATCATATTTTTGGAATATTTAATAAATAATAAATAAATTTATTATCTCCTTTGACTTTTGAATTCATATTTGATTTAAATTTCCTTTTTTGGTAAACAAAATTCACTAATTTGATTTATAATTCCTATTTAGGTAAATTAATATTTTCAATGTAATTAATCTTCCTTAGTATTTTTTGGGTTTTAGTAATTATTATAAGTTTATGAATAAAAAAATTGATATGTTAAAAGTGTCAAATTACTATATAATAATTTGACTAGGGTTAAAACTGAACTAAGTTATTGGTGCATATAGGGTAATATGCCAAATAAGCTAGCCTCGTCACATTTATAGGAAATTAAATCCCCTACGTTGATGAATTTAGGTAATTAAGGTGATTTTTAGGCTTAAATTATGTCATTGAATAGAAATTGAATTGAATCCTAGTTTAATCATGATTGTGGCCAAAACTAAGTGTATACAATTTTCCCTTATTTGAGAAGGCATTATAAGATACAAAAATAATAAAATATTTTTTGAAAAGAATGTAAAAGTTGTTAATTTGAATGGTTCATGCCCCAAATGGACATTGATAAGACCTTGATGACCCATCAAGGGAGTAGGCAATAAAATAGAGTTTTCAAATTTTCCCTTGAAATGAATAAAATGACACAATCTAGTGGTAATGGGGGTGTGATTAATGAATTTCTCAAAGGTGGCTATAAACAATAATGGAAATGGAGTTAATAATTTATCCAAAGGTGGCTATAATCAATAACATAGGGTGTGACATTGGTTTGACCAAAGGTGGTTATAAGTATTGGCACAAATAATTGCCCCATTAGGGTGGTAGAATGGATACTAATTTTCCCAAAGGTGGTTTTAATCAGTAAAAAAATGGTAAGCATTAATTTTCACAAAAGCAATTATAATCAAGAACAAAATATAGTTTAATAATTTTTCCCAAGGTAGTTATAATCAATGACATAGTAATTTTCCCCATAATGATTGGTAGAATGGGTTGAAAAAAATGATTTACCTAAAAGTGGCTATAATAATTAGCATGGGATGTAAAAATAATGATTTTTCCACATGTAATTATAATCATTAAACTAGTCTAAAATATAATTATTTACCCAAAGGTCATTATAATCATTCGAATGTTCAAATTGAGCAATTTAAAACATGTTTACCTCAAAAAGGTAAAATACACCATTGATCAATTGAAAATAGAATTTTTTGTAATAGGCCAAACTAACAAGGACAACTTTTGCAAAAAATTTGTAAAATAGATTTATGTTAAGATGGAATGGATAACAAAACATTTATAGCCGAAATTTACATTCAAAGATGAATATTCTAATAAACATGGGATATACGCTAAAAAATCATGTTATTAAACATGTCTCATGGGAGGCCCAAAATGATAGTCTAGTTATAATAGAGGGGAAAAAATAAGGCATGCAAGAATAAAAGGCATGCAAAGCATACCACAAATGTGAAAAATATACTTCTTGGAGCACATATAATGAAATATATGCCCTAGGGGGTAAAAATTCAAAATTTTAGCTATATATTCACCTCTAGGGTGAAAAAAAAAATCATCTTTACCCTAGCCTTTTGAGAAATTTAGCTCTAGTTTCCTACACATATTATTGAGATAAAGTGGCCCATAGAAGAGCTTGGTGTCACATTTTTGAGTGAGTAAGGGAGCACATGAAACCACCACATGATGGGCCATTGATAAGTAATCTCAACTTTTTCATAAATTCTCATTTTGTTAAATTATTGCATGTTTTAAGATGAAAAAAGATGTAGTCACCATTTATGTTTTAAGGCAAATGATGGCTTCACTAAGGAAAATAATGACTTTGATCGAAGTCATCATTCCTAGAAATGATAGTTATGCCAATAATGGGTGGAAATAATTAAAATGAAAATTTCACCCATTTTAAGGTGAATTTAATGTTTTCATGAACATGAAAATGGTGATTTCATTTGAAAATGTGAAAAATCACATAAACAATGGCTTTAACCTAGATAAAATAGTATCTTTACTCTAGAAGCCAAAAATAATTGATTTGTGGACCTAAAAGGGGTCCAACATCTTAGAGAGGGTTAATAAAATTGAGTAGGATAATCTTAGGCTCAAGTAGGTACATATAATTAAGTTGATGCTAATGTTTTTGATTACAAGAATGATTGGATATTCTAACCTACCATGAGATATGATCACATTGTCTATGGACCCTATACATTTAGACTAAGGACATGTTTATTTTTTATAGATGTTGGATCTACATGATGTGGCATGGATACCATTTATCTAGGATGATCAGGGCTATTTGAGTGTATTAGTTGAGCATTCACATAGTGAGATGTCCACCTTTCACTTACCAACTAGAGAGGAACAAATACACTTGAGGATACTTCTTGTATCCTCAACTTACCAATTCATGGATGATGATTTTTTGGAAATAATTGGCACAATAATAGGTGATTCTCAATGACCTATGTAGCTATCAGAGTATCCCCATATTTTAGATGAAGGTTGATATAAAAATTATTGATACTTATATAGATATTTTACTAGATGATTTGCCTATTAGGGATCCATCACTACTATTTTTCATTGACATGGAGGTTTTCATCCTTATTACTATTTTTACTAGCATCTTACTACCTAATAAGAGCAACTGATATTTCCATATGGGCCTAGGTGGCATATTGAGGAGTATACTAGATGATTCTACATGTTTCAATTGGGGACCAACTAATTTGACATATTTATACTAAAGTGGATGTAATATAAGGTCTTTAATGATTATTATGGTCTAAGAATGGGAGCATATCTTAATCAAGTGACCAGTCATGATGCATATAGTATAGGATCCTAAGGATCTATTAGTATATAATTGGGATCAAATAGGAGTCGGTAGGCATGGTCATAAATGGGATGTTTCATTTTATCATCATATGTTTAATGACCTAACCCCATAGTTATTTATTTGGAAGTCATTCCTTACATATAAGATATAGTGGTTTAGGTATGGATGGTACATGGATTTTATAATCACTAGATGTTTTTTGACTTGGAAATAGTACCACATCATAAAGGAGTAATACTATGATTAGGTACTCAAGTAGTTTGGATATACATGGGATGTACCTAAGGGATTGAGATAGTTTGCTCATGTTATATTAGATTTCATTAAAGATAATCTTATGATTCCAAGGAGAAAGGTCACAACTATGTACATCAATGTACCATGAGTGTCCTAGTCTTACATAAGAGGAGCCATATATGTAGGGGTAAGTCCATATTACATACATTGGTAAGTATAAGTATGCCCTATGAGGCTAATAACTCTAATAAAAATAGGGGGTCAGGTGCCCATGTATATTGAGAAGATGGAGGCTAAGACATCACATAGTAGAAGCAACACCTAGCAGGATAGTGATGGTGAGGCTATGGATGATGGTTATTTTGGAGGATTGTATGGGGATGATGGTGTAAGAGATGAATATAAAGACACACATTATTGGTATGGCGATGGAAATAGTGGTCTAGATTTGATGATACTATATCCTATCTAGGTCATGGTTATAGTTGGATAGGTTGGCTTCAGCCAAGTAAGGCCTTTGAACACACAAGTGGATCTAGGATAGGTAGGGAATTTTATCATAGCTACAACATGTAAGGATAATGATATACTAAATTAAGAGATCATTTCTCAAGTGTGAGATATTTTAGGGTTATAGTGACAAGTGACTAATTTATAGAGCACCTTAAATATATGAGATGATGATATGACCCTAATTCAGTTGGATATATCTTAGCTAAAGGATGAGATAAATAGGTTGGTTTTGATTTAGGGCCATCTCATGACAAAGAGGGATCAATCCATTAGTGAGTGGGATTAGCCATTATCTACCATGGATAGACTTAGATGAGAGTGAGATACAACTTAGGGATCAACTACACATGTGATGTTATTTCATGTGGTTGGGAAGTGCCTTCAGGCAAAGGATGAGGAATTATACTATATATGAGCCTATGATTCTACCATGCCCAAGGATCAATAATTTATTACTTTTGAGATATAAGATGCATAGAAGATAGTGAGTAGATCTAGTTGGTCTTAGACCAAGACTTGTGTTATAGGTGCCTTGGGCTAGTCTATTCATCATCCATGACCACCACCAATAGGACCATTAGGGCCACCATGATCACCTTTATCTACAAGTCTTATGGATATATAGAGATAGAGTTGATCATAGGGAACTTGGCATTTTGGTAGTTTGGCATAGTTTTGGCATTATTTTGGCATACAACATTTTACTCATTATATTGGCATAGTTATGTATTTTTATACACCATTGTGATATGTACATATCTTCTATGTATATGACATTTAGTTTTGGGTCCTTTGAGGTTGATGTACATGTATATGATATTCTTAATATATAAGATGTCATGCTTATTATCTTATTTATCTCATGCTTAGCATTAATTGACATTATTGATATAAAAAATTGTTGATGTTTAAGCTTATGTAAGCCTTGTTCATGTAATGGTTATTCCATTTTAATGAGATGTTGTTCTATTCTGTTATTTATTGGTTATGGTGTATGACTCATTTGTATGATTATGTAGATATGTTCATCTATATAAACACAATAAATCATTGTCTATATTGTTTATTACTCATGGATTTAGGCATGTGTTTGGTTATTTGTATGGTTTTTGATATATTAGAGAAGTAATGCCATTACATTGCTAGAATAGACTCTATGTGCACATTTTTCTTTAGTTTTTGATATTATGCATGATAGTTATAGATAAATAAAATCGAAATATATACCCTAAGCATGGATAACTTAATTTAAATATAAATATAAACAAAATATAAATAAGATATGAATAATCAAATCCTAAGTGTAAATATAACAAATAAATCAAATGTAAGACTAAATATAAAAAATCATAGAATAAGTACATGATATAGATAATCAAGACCTAAGTGCAAACAAAATGTAAAAATCTTACAATAATTGAGAAAAAAAGGCAAAAAAATAAATAAGAAAATAATAAAACAAAAAAAAAACATAAAAAATAAAAAAACACAAACAAATAAAATGTAAACAAATTAAACACCATACAAACAAATAAAAATGAAAAACAACGTAAACAACAAAATATGAAAAAGCTATACAAGCAAAAAAAAAAAACTAATAAACAAATAAAACCAATAAAATAAATAAAATATACAAACAAACAAGAAAACACCAATAAACCAAAACATAAATAAAAATAAACAATGAAAACACTAACAAAAAAACACCAATAGATAAAATAACAATAAATAAATAAATAAAATAACAAAACACCAATAAACAAAAAAAACAAAAAAACATGATAAAAATAGAACAAAACAAAGAGAAAAAACAAAGATAGATAAAATAAATAAACACACAAATAGAATAAAAAAACCACATACCAAACAAAGTAAACAAAACAATAAAAACAACTAAACAATCCAATGCAAAGAAAAATGCAGTAAATAAGCTACTCTAAACACACACAAACAAACAAATTATTATAAATAAATAGAAATAAACAAATAATGGTTAATCATAATTTTGGTGTAATTATTAAAAAAATTATTTGTGTATGTGTAATAGAGGTGTTACTCTTGGTGACAGGGTGACCACTAAGCTAGGTAGCAATGGCACATGTAAAATAATATAGGAACAAAAGACTAATAGTTACCATTAGGATATAGGGAAATAATGACATGAATGAAAAACAAAAAATATTTCCCCTAGGATATAGAATATGATGAAACACAACAAACAAAATGGGGGAACAAAAGAAAAGTAAGGGCTAGCTGAGCTAATTCTAGATGCACTAGGCAAATGGATGTTTCCTACATAGTTCAATGGACACAAGATCTAATGTGAACTTTAGGAAAAATGTAGTTCTACCAATATATGGAATAGAAGAAAATGAATTAAGATAAATCATGATTAACTTATAAAGGAAAATAAGAATGATCTCACAAAATGGTGAATACATAAGAAAAGAGGGGATGTCATTTCACAATCAAGAAAATGTCTACACAAAAAAATCATGCAAGTGTGAGAGTATGGTTTAGGATGAAACCACACTAAAATTTAAGAGATTAGTATCCAAAAATGAATTGAATTGGTAATTCATAGTTTCTAATACCTCTAAGGCTTAGAATGAGAATGAGCTCATAAAACAATGATAGTGTAAATTAAAGTTGCTCATAAAATGATGACAACATTCAAACATAAAGTAATCACAAAATGGTGAGAGCATAAACTAAATTTAATTTTAAAATGGTGAGTGTAATAAAATCCAAGTGGCCATCAGTGTATCAAAATTGGATATATAATTCTCTCAACATCTACTCGTAAAATGGCAAGAGTGTGCAACTAAGACCAATAAGGATATGGAAAACTAAATGACAAGGGGTTGCTCATGAAATATTTAGGAGTCCCAAGATCCTTAAGGTAAATAAGTGGTCAAAAAATAAAGGAAGGTGTAGTTGAGCTAACCCAAGATAACCCATGTATATAAGTGTTGCCTACATACTCCGTCTAGATCTCATGTTAATGTAGTTCTCCTATAAATGGAGGAAAAATACCAAGGCATTTTAGAAATGAAATTAGATAAATAAGATGGACCATCCTAAGAAAATTTGATGGATTTATATCCTACATGGAAATCCAAAGCCAATTTCATGATTTTTTGAGTTTTAGTATTTTCTAGATTTTTTATGAATGTTTAGGGGTTTTTGAAACTATTACAGGTATTTTTTGGAATTTTCTAAGTATATCTAAGTATATCAACTCAATCAAGAATTACAAGATACAAAATGGTCCAACTCATAAACTTGTGAGACCATGTCATAGGTTTCTCATAAATGATGAGAGATTTCAAATTTAAAGTATTCATAAAATGGTGAGAGGGTGGCAAAGGTTGCATAATTTTTTTTTGATAACATTCCAAATTAAATTGATCAAAAAATAGTGAGATCATGGGAAAGGGGTGACTGAGCTAACCTTAACATTAATTTATTGCTACCTACATAGTTTCACAAGACCTCAAATCACTATAGTTCTGCCTACACAAAAGACATCTGATTAAGTACTAGTAAGTCTTAGGTATAGGTAAATGGTAAGGTAAATGATAACAGTAATGGCAAGGTGATGTGTAAATTCATGGTAAGGTTTTGTTACTAATTTAAGGATAATAAATTATAATTAAGAAATAACATCAAAGGGTAAGTAGTAATAATTTTCCCACAAGAGCTTATAATTAGTAGCATGAGGTGGGAATGTAACAACAAATGAAGGATGCAAATTCTAAGACTTATGTCATACTACTTTCATAAAATGTCATTTGAATGTCTAATTCTAAAACAATTGATCAAATTGAATCTATTATCAACCACTAAATGTGCTTGAAGTAAAAATTAATCATAACCAAGGCCAAATATAATAAGCAAGTTTAGGTAAAAATAACTAAATAGAAAAGATTTAAGGGCATGGTAAAATGGTAGCAGGGTGTAGTACAAAGAATAGGTATAGTGTAGCATAACTTAAATGATCCTTATATACAATGATCTAATTCCCTCAAGTGTAAAAATATTTGAGGTACATTATGTTCATTGGTTCATCAAGTTCATCTCTCTTTAGTGTGGTGAGTCGTATGCTCCAAAACCATAGTTAGAAATAACTACATAGGGATCTAACCAGTTTGGTTGGAGCTTTCCTTTTTTATTTGGTTTCACCATTTACATTTTCATGATTCTATTTTAACAATAGGTCATAAATCTCAAATTCATGATGCTTTCATGGCTATTGTATTATCCTTTTAATATGCTTGAATATTATTCATGGTGGCTGAGTGTTACCATCAAGTAGGTCTAGCTCTTAAAAGTGATCTAATCTATAGTCTTCATCGTCGATGATGTGTTGCAATGAAATTTTGAGAGAATGTAACTTGATCTTGACAATAATAATGACTTCAATGCCATAAACAAGTGAATAGGGCATAACTATTATTAGAGTATAAAATGTGGTATAGTATGCTTAAAGGGAATTAAATAACTTCAAGTGTCAATTACAACTAGTGTTATTAATAATTTTTTTCATGATATTGATAATGGTTTTATTAGAAGCATCATCTTTGTTGTTACCTTATGGATAGTAGGTGGTAGAGAAATGTTGGATGATTTTATATTAAAAACAAAGTGATTTCACATATTTGTTATTAAATGATCTACCATTATTACATATAATGCTGGAGGGGATGTCATAATAGTAGATGAGATGGTTGAATATGAACTTGGAGATCTATTTACTAGTCACATAACTGAGGGGAATGGATTCCACCCACTTAGTGAAATACTTGGTAATAGTCAAGACATGTTTATAGCCATCTAAAGATGTGGGATTGATCTTCTTGATGATTTTGAGTCCCCACATTAAGAATGAACATGGTGTTATCAACGGTTTGAGTGTTTTGGATGGATCATGAATAAAATTGGCATGATTTTGAAACTTGACACACCTCTTCAAATATGTAGTTTGACCTACTTCCTTCATTGTCTAATAATAACTAGTATGCAGTAAGTTTTTGGCTAAGATTACCCCACTAGTGTGGGTTCCAAACACTCCTTCATGGACTTACCTCAATGTTATTCTATATTTTACCGAAGGTAAACAATGAAGAAGAGTTTCATCACAGATTATAAGATACAAGGTTGGTATAAGTAGGGTATAGAAGGGGATTTATGGGTGAAGGGTTTTTATTTTTTACGTGATAAATCAATAGGCATATCTTAGTCTTAAATATAGGAATGTATGTCTAAGTACCAGGGAGACATGGGACCAATAATGTCACAAACCATCTTGATAGCTTATTATTCATATGTTGATGCTAAGAGATGTTAAATAAGAAATTAATAATTCCTCACTCTATCTATGAATTGAATCATGGGATCAATAGTGGCTATGACATCAACTATTTGGTTATTATCCTGAGGTATTCTTTCAAATTTGATGTTGGCAATCTACTAATTGAGAATATCAACCATTATTTATAGGGCACCAAATTCTCATCCTTGGTCTAGTATTGGTCATTAACTTGATTGATGATTAATTGAGAATCACCATACACCATTAAATGTTTAATGTTTCATTTTATTACTTGATGAAACACTATAATGAGTACTTTATACTTGGCCATATTATTGGTACATGGAAATATAATATGAAAGGACATGGAAATGAGATCCCCTTTTGATGTAATAAAAAAGATTTTAGCACCTAATGCATAAGTTATGAATCATCTATAAAAGTACATCTTCCACTATTTAGCCTCAAGAGGTGCTTCAGATTATTTAATCATCATAAGGGACTCATCTATAAATCTAAATGTAAGAGGTTGAGTATCTTAAAGAGGATCTTATACAAGCTAATATATGATTTATTTCCCCTTAATGCCCTTCTGGTTTGCATATTAAATTTCAAACTTGCTCAATCACATGATCCATTTTTCCATATGGCCCTATAGAGCTAATTTTAAAACTAGATACTTGAATAGATCTACTTTAACAATAATAATGGTCTTGTTGTTTAGCATATAATGACATAACTTCTGGGCTACAAACACCATTGATAAATAGGACTTTCTAATTGGCATATAGTTAAATTCATGCATGACCAATATTAAGCTCAAGTAATACATGGAATACTCCTTTCCCTATTCATCATGTTGTGCCAGATATTCCCCAAGTCTTTCTTGGTTATTGGTAGGTAAATAAGTAATGGCCTATTTGAAATTGGTGGAAAAAATTAGGTGGGTTGACAAGATATTATTTAAGCTGATCAAATGTTTTTTGACGCTCTTAATTATAAGAGAATTTAATGCCTTTCTTTATAAATTTAAAAAATAGATGTCATTTTTTTAGATAATTGTGAGATGAAGCATCTGATAGATTAAATTTTTACCTACAAATATAGAGTTTCTTCAAGGTAGATGGTGATGGTATTTTTGTAACTACATGAAATTTGGCTTCATTAAATTTAATGCATTTGTGTGAGATAATAAATCCTAATATTTTTTTATAAGTAATTCTAAATACACATTTATTTGGATTAATCCTAATGTTTTACTCATGTAATCTCTCAAATATTCTTCATAGTACATCTAGGTGATCAACATGGGTCTTTAAATTATACAGTATGTCATTAACATAGTCTTCAATAATGTCATGCATCATGTCATGGAAAATAACTATCATAGATCTTTGGTAAGTGTCCCAAGAATTATTACGTCTAAATGACATCACCTAATAATAAAACCTTCCCCATGAAGTAGTGAATATTGTCTTGTGTTGGTCTTATAGTACAATTCTGATTTATTTATACCATGAAAATACATCCATTAGATAAATCATTTCATAGCCAATCATTGAGTTGACTATCATGTCAATATTAGGTAGAGGAAAGTCATATTTTAGGTAGGATTTGTTGATATCACTAAAATTAGTGCAAATTTTGATACCTTCTAGTTTCTTACTCATTAGAAAAATGTTGTAAATCCATTCTGAATAGTCAATTAGCTTAATGCATTTCATGTCTAAGAGTTTTTCCAAGTCTTTCTTGACTAGCAAAATAATATAAGGATGCATATTACATAACTTCTATTTAACAAGCTTGGAATTAGGATGTAAAATGAGATGATGTACAACCAAGGTAGGGTCCAAACATGAAATTTCCAAATAGGCCCATGAAAATATATCAACAAACTCCCTCAAAAGGGATGTAAGAATTCCACAATCATCCTTAGTGAGGGATGCATATATTTTAATCCAATTTGGGTCCTTTGAAGTCTTAATGTTTACCTCTGAAGTGTCCACCATAAGAAGTGTAGAACCATCATTTGAAATAGTCAGTAAAGTGTTAAACTATGGAATTGTTATAGTCCTATAGATGGAATGGATCATTTAATTATCCTAAGAAGCATGAATAAGAGTCTCCTACTACTGACATTATCCATGAAATAAATACCTTAGGGCATTCTTAAATAACCTATGTAAAATGTTACTACTCATCAGTACTTATCTTTGATCAACAAATAGGCTTTGGGCTATAGTTTTCTTGTGCTTCAACATAAGAGGGGTGAACATCCCCATCTAATGGAACTAGAAATTGATTTTCACCATGATACTTGCCTTTCTCTTTACCTTTCCCTAGTCATAAAGTTCCTCATATAGGTTTTCAATTTCATACCTCAATGTTTGATTATTATTTTTAGCTAGGGAAGTTTACCCATTCTCTGATGTAGGCATCAAAATCAAATCTAATAGAACAGCCCTACTTGTGGTCTATAATAGGAATGTGACTCCTCAATCTTATAAATTCATATATGGACTCATCATTTTTCAAACTCATCTAATTTTATTATTGACTCTAATTGGTCTTAGTCTATCAATTGTGGATGGTAAAGGGTTAAATGTGAAGGTTGATTAATAGGGTTAAAGTGCAAATGACATGGGGATTAAATAAATTCATAGCATCAAGGTAATCTCAGATGCTATAACTAGACCCTACATCATTATCATCATTTTCATCTATAGCCATTGGTGTTTGAACATGAATAACATATGCAGGGTCACCCCCAAATAGTTTAAATCTAATACCATGGGTTCTCTTGTACTTGGTCATTGAGACTTGTTTGATCATGCCTTGTTGATGTAGCACCAAACATTTTCCTTAATAATATAGGTGATCCATAACTAGTTAAGAATAAGATAATTTCCACTTTGGTAATAATTAGATAACTCATTAGTGTAGAGGTATGAATCATCTTTGGCTAGAGGGTTTTATTCTAGGTTATGAGCTAGTTTGAAAATAATAGGCTTGTTCACCTAAGATTTTACTTTGGTTTCCAACTCCATATGAGTATTTTTGGCCTTAGGCCTCTCATAAGATTTTGGATTTTTAGTCAATATGGAAATATGGAATGCATTATTGGCATTGTATTCTCTAATACCTTTGTCAGTTATATAGAAGTGGTTGGAAATATCTAATGGAGGCATGGCTAAGGTAGAGATTAAGTTGTCTAGATTAATGTAATTAGATTCAAGACCTAATTCAATGGATTTTCCTTGTTTGGCTCTTTATACATCTAATTTGGTCATAATATTCATGATAAATTATTAATTATAGATTTTATATTCATCCTTAAGATGTTACAATATTGATATGGATAAAGATTAGTTGGTATAGTCACTTTCATTCCTGAATGTGGAAATTTTATACACTAATGCAATATAAATGGTATAGCCTTGATTTCATGGATCTAGGGTTAGCCTAATAATATATTGTAAGATAGGTCTATGTCCAAAACATGGGATATAGTATCGTGGGTTAATGGACCAATGACCAATATCAAGCTAATATTACTTTAAGATCCCCATTCTTCATTATCATATGCATTGATAATGATGGTATCTGGATGCAAGTCAACTACTGTATATATAAGATGTTTGACTAAATTTAGAGACACAATGTTTATACCTAAACCATTATCTATAAGGACATGGTTAAAACTACTGTTCATTATGCTAACCTCAATATACAATAGTTTATTATGTAGAGGGCATGAGGATGAATGTCACTTTAGTCAAATTTAAGACATTGGATAGGGGCCAAGTATCCTACCATGGATTAGAATTTGTTTGGAGTGATGTCATCTAGAATGAGGGATTAGTTAAAATAATCATTTAGGATTTATGGATGTTATATGTATATAACAAATACATGATGGATATGTGTGTAGGTGTCTTCTTAATTTTTTCCATGATATCATAGGTCTTCCCCTTAGTTTTGTAAGTTGATTTATTTTTTATAGGCATGGAAGGCTGATTAGGATCATTTTTAGTATTTGGATATAAAAATTTGATAGTGACCCTACCTCATCAAGTTATGATTACACAATCTTGATTTGGAACTTGGCTTTGGTAGTTGGTTAGGTAGGTAATGAGGCTTGAAATGATGTGGATAATATGGAGTCTGGTTTTCAACACAGTATGTAGAAGAATTACTGGTATAAGGGGGTTGATAGGCATTATTGAATGAAGGTCTAGGTTTATTGGTAGTTGGCTAGGGATTGATGGTGATAGTGGTAACATGACTACCTAAAATGTGTCCTACAACATTTTTATAGGTATATATAGCAACATGATGAATTAATTGGCTAGTTTGGCCATTTTAACCTTAGTTCTAACCATTATGTTGTTATTGTGGCTAACATTATTGATGTTGATTTTACATTAGAGTTATCTATTATTGTTGTTATTGGTATTAATATTGGTTTTTGTTATTATTTATTTGGGAAATATATTTTTGTAGAGACCCAAGTTATAGTGGTTTTTAGGAGTATGGGTGTTAGTTTCTATATCTCCATTTTCTAACATATTCTCAATCAAATGCCTGAGTTGGATACACCATCTTAGGGAATATCCTCTAACATGATGGTACTCAAAAAAATCATTTTATTTTTACCAATCAAGAAAAGTAATCCCTTTAAGAACAACTTCAATATCATCCAATTGATCATATTTGATTGAACCAATATTTGAAACATAAATTCAATAGGCTCACCAAAGTCACTAAATTATCTAAAATGGGTGGTCTTCATGTCAAAAGAGGGACTTGTAATTTGTTTTAATTTTTGGGTGATTAGTTTTTTGGAGGTCTTGGTTGAATGTATGGAGGAGGTGATTACTAAGTGGGTGGAGTTAGCTGGACAACTAGTATTTACACCATCTGAACATGGTGTGATTTAATAACCCCATTGCCAAAAATATTCTTATTTAAGTTGTAGGGTTTAGGTATCTCATTTTTATTAGCTTGAGGTGGAATTAAAGTTGATATTTGCATTGGGTTATGATTATGGTTTTGGACTTGGTTCTAGTTCTAGTTATGTTGGCCCTGAGGCTAATTTTCGTTCTGATTATAAGAAGATATCTTGATTATCCATTTGTTGACAAGGGCTTATCAATATGTATTACTTTATCTATAAACCATTTAAACATATGAGCACATTAAAACTTAATATGGTAAAATATGTGACTATGTAGGATCCTAGTAAATATCATGGCCAACTATTTATCTAGTAGATTATGAGTAAATTAGATTGCAAGTGTTCTCCAATGTTACAAGTATGCAATGAAGCTTTCACCAGTCTTTTGTTTAGCTTGTCACAAATCCAAAATAGTAATCTCATGCTCAATATTATATTAAAATTGATGTGCAAAATTATATGAAAGATCATCTAAGCTAGGTACAATTTTTTTTGGTAACTTTAGTAGCCATTCCAAGGCTTGTCCTTCTGGACTCCTTAGAAATAGTAAGAGAAAAATTTATATCACTATATGTCACTAGCTAGTAGGAAATAAATATTTATTTCAAATTCTCTTTACCTTTGTGTTTATCAAATTTGGGTAGCTCATAATCTGGTGGAAATGGTATTTGTAGATACTCCATGTTAAATGGATAAGAGCATATATCATTGAGTTTAAATTTCTTTGTTTAATTTTTAATATGTATATCTTGAATTACATCCTTCATCTACTTCAATTATTGGGAAAGGAAGTTAGGAGTGGCATGTTTCTATGAATTTTTCATGGTCAAAGGTAGATTACCTTGACTAGGGTAAGTATATTATAGAATGCTGGTTGAATTGGGTAGATAACTAGGTATGCATATCCATGCATTGTGATTATACTTAGGATATAAAATATGTTATTATTGAAACACATTCTAGTTTGAATTGGATACATAACCTTGGATAGTGAACTATGGATATGGTAATGGAAATTTTATCTATGGAATGTGTTGTTATTATTGGTTTTGGGAGGGAACTCAATGCCTACTTATCAGACCCTATTATATATAGGAAACATGTTCTTGACTAGATACTTGATGTTGGAGGTGTTGATAATTTAACCCTTATTACATGTATGATACCTATTGGGTGAAAGATAATCATTGCCTATCACCCAGTACCTAATGTACATAAGAATATTATTATTGGTTGAACACCTATTGTTGGATTACCACTTATTGTTGAATAGGCACTTGTTATTGATTAGGTAATTGTTGGGGGTTTTAAATCTATTATTGTTGACCAACTGGCATTTTCTTACCAATAATAACACATTTTTAGTTAGGTAACATTTTTATTGATGATGTATATTGGTCTATGTTTATTGTAGAAAAACATTTATTATCACCTATTGAGGTGGAATAATTTTTTCCACTTGTTGTAGTGGTAATTTAGTCCGTTATTGGTTTGTTTCCCCCTATTGTACACTTGAGGAAGTATCTAGTTGAGGAGTGGAGGTTTCGTGTTGATTTTTTCAAATAGGCATACCTATCCCCTATTGTTACAATCGACTAATGGAATTATTTAGAGGAATATATAATGTATTACTTGATGGTAAACTAGACTCACTTTGGTTTAAATTAGAATGCACTTACATGCTATACATAATGTTTTGAGCCATATATGTTATTTGAGTGATAGTATTTTCTATCAAAATAGGTAAATTGTACATGTTACCAACCAAAATACTTTGGCTAAATGGGTCTATGTTTTATATTTCATATCCTAAAGCATATATTTTTTATCCTGTTGATAGAGCAATCTCAATAAGTGGCATGTTAGAAATATCCCTTACATTAATATTTTGATCTAGGTTGAGATAGTTTTAATATGCCTTATGTACCTATTATATTTATTCACCCCTAGGTCATGTTGAGTTCAACACACCCCATTTTCCTAAAAATGAGGACCTCATGAGAATTTTGGTCATTTATCCTAAGACATACCCTACCATTTTCTCCACATGATAGAAAACCCTTTGCATGATTTTGAAAGTCATGTTGGTCCATGATGAATATTAATGAATAACTTTTAAAATGTTTCACTAATGTTTAAGTTCATCAATTTTATAATAATATAACTTGTTTAAAAGTTAAATTATAAGGGGTTACCATTCAAAAACTAAGGTATGGTCCCTAAAATGCAATCAAAATCACTTAATTAAGGTTTCTAAACCCTAGTATTACTTTGGCTATGTCAAAAATCATACTCAATACTAGGATGTACCTTAATTTTAAGTTTTAAAACAAGGTCTAGGTCAAATTTTATACTTAAGGTTTACAAATTTGGGCTTAGCCCCTTTTTATTTATCATGAAAATCACTAAATTTCACATATTTTTCCTTCATGTAAGATCCCAATCCTAGCTCAGCCTCAATCGACATGTAGAGGCATTACATGCATTGGTCACTTAGTCATAATGTTCAAAACTTAGTTGCATACATTTTAGCCTTGAAAATTGTCATGACCTAGCGACACAACAAGAGCATGCCCCTTGGCTCTCAATCATAGAATTTTGAGTTTGAAACAAAGTATGAAAGGTTTACAACCCCATGATCTGATTGGAGTCTTCTCTTTGACACTCAATTGTGACATTTACGGTATGAAGAGATATTATAAAAGGTTTTCTACCTAGTGACTCCATCACAACATGCCACTTAACATCTAATCATGATATTCTAAAAACCTTACTTCTTTCTCAAGTTTTGCATTCAATTGAATCAATGGGGACAAGCCACTTGTCATCTGATCACTACATTTAAACCTTTAAATAAGAGTGACCTAATTAGGTCATGCTACATGGCACTTAATCACAACCCTTTAAGACCTTATTTGATTTCAAGATCCCATGATAGGGTAATCTAACCATATCATAACACTTGGCACTTAGTTTTACCTTCCATTCACTTGGGGCTAAGATGTAAAGTTCAATTCTAATAACATTATGAGTACATAATAAGATGACACTATTACTTAGTCACTCAATATTTAATATATGGATGCTACGTCAAGGCCACTCGATAACTAGAACCAATAGGATAATGACACATGGACCCCTTACCTCATGATAATATGAAATCAACCAAAATTACAAAACCTAAAAAAGAGTGATCCAATCAAAGTTCAGCACATGGTAGAGTGTCATAACAAATAGACACATTAAGAGTTTCATATAAAAAAGCTACATGAAAAAGTAAGAAAATGAAATCCTACCACTTGGTGAGCTATAAAGGGTCTCAAGACCAAACCAACCCAAATCAAAAGGCGTTAAACCATACAACATCAAAAGGATGCACGAGCCAATCAAAAGATGACACTTGGTAGAATATCATGTAGACTACCTTGGTAGCCTAATATTTAAAATTAAAGGCTGAAATTCACAAAAGAATGCCAAATGCTAGATGCATGTCAAATTACAACACCTAAAAAACACATATCTATCCACAAAGTAATGGTTAAAGGTGAGAATTTAATGATGATGGGGCTCATTTAAGTCATTATAAAGAAAATTCACCTCAAGGGAAAAGTCAACCATATGATGAGAATATGTGTGGACAAATTTAGAGCATTGATTAACTAATCTCTAAAATTTTATTTTCAAATCCCTTAAAACAAAATTGAAGAGCCACCCTAGCTTTAAATCAAAGAAATTAAATTATATTTATCTTTTAAGACTCATATCTTATAGTTTAAAATTCTAAAAAAATATAGAGTTTAAAGCTTGTAGTCTCAAGGCTTTGCATTCAGTCTCAATTTATATCTTTTGAATAACTCTAAAGTGATATGCGTTATTTGTTAAAGACTTCTATGTATTCATCCAACTTTAAGACAATCCATGAGCTCATCAATCAAAAATATGAAATAAATGGATGAAGTAGGAACATATAGATCATCTAAGCAAGAACAAGTTCTACTTTTATATTCATATGGAATGAACACAATCTTATAAGACACTAATTTCAATTCCATTGCATTAGACACTAAAGATAAACACTATAATGATTTATTCAACCATATGGAGAAGACTGCAGACTAGGAAATTGATGATGAGGAAGACCCTAGTGTTATAAAGGAAATTTCTACCATCTTAGTGTTCAAGTCTGCTATATTGCATAAGGATGCATATAACCCAGAGTTATTCCCCTATGTCAACTTAATCCACTAGATAATCATCCAATCTAGGTATATAGATAATATGATTAAGTATTTCAATTTGGGTAGTGACATTGCTTTCATAGCTAGATTATCCTCTTAGGCTTATTATGATTTACCCAAGCCTAAAATTGTTTCCAATTAATAAATCATAACCTAATGGATCAACACACATAACATCATATAGGTCTTGAGGAGTTGGGCAGAAAACTAGGGTAGGTTCATTTGCAAATCAAAAACTAATCATATCCCCATCACCCAATTTAGGAAGGGGCTGAAAATGGGGATGGCTATGATGAATAGGTTACATGGAACTAAATACACTAGCCACATGGATGAGAATTGGGTTCCACTTCTATCCATAATCATAGATGACTCCAATAGTCCCCCTCTTAGAGAGATCATTTACTACAACTTGGATTCCCAAATCAAGAAGACCATGGCCAACCAAGGAAATCATTTAGCTATGATGTCCTACTTGGTTTATGCCATTTGTGATACTTTAAAATTCCCCTACTTTACTGATTAAAATCCAAACATGAAATGGACCATGCCTCATGTCTTCACAAAATTAAGAATTTACAAGTACATGTAGGAGATGTAGACCATTATTGAGCATTTTTACCCAATTGTATACAAGGCCATCCATGAGAGGACTATGCCTAGGTTCTCTAAAGATATCATGGAAACACTCAACATATTAAGAGCTTACTAGTATTATCCTAACTACATAGTAATAATATTAGTGAGAATTAGGATATCCTCATTTAGGTTGCCTACTATAGTGATAGATAAGTTGGCTGAGTAGGAGATTGCCTTTCAACTACTCACAAGAGTAGATGGATTGTGTAAGAACAAGAAAAAGGGACCATTACATCCCTAATTAACCAACATTAGATGATTCAAAATTGAGAATAACAACTCAGTTATGTTTATTGCCAAATACAAATCCACTTTTAGTTTGGAAAAGGATACCAATAGGGAATGGGATCCTACACAATTGACATTTAATCACTACATCAAACATAGGGCAATTATTAGTATTATATACCATCACATGCCCAAATATGGAGACCATTTCTACCTTAATGTAGCTAATAAAATGAAGGTGAAGAAGAGACTAAAGGATTTTAAAATCCCATAGGTGAAAGGAAGACTTGATGATGCAAGGTTTTTCCAAGTTTTCAAAAACTTGGATACTCAAGAAGGAGCATCAACATCTCTAGTCCATACTTCTATTACTAAAGAGGAAATTCCAACTAACCCACAACTCAATTGCATAATACTAAAGATTTATCTTCCACTTTAGATAAAGGAAGAGTTGGTGTAAAGAAACAAATTGATTAGGCTTCTACCTTAGGATCCCCATCTAGATACCCATACCAAATGCAAAGTGCTACCTCAACATAGGCAATACCTTTAGTATAGGTAAAAATCACTTCCACCATAGAACCATCAAATTTAACATTAACATTGCCTCCCCTTCCCCCTACTAAATAAGGCCCAAGTATTATAGGTCAAGATCATGTTTTCTTACCTCTTTCTTTCCTCTATAAGAAACCCTTGAACATATTTGGTGAGCCCCCAAATATAGACCATGTCAACCTCCTACCATATATGCCTCTCACAAGACTTGTATTTAGGTTTGTAACCATGCCCTTGCCCATTGTTAACCCATTAATCATATCATCCACCTCTAGGGTCTCAGTAAAGGCTAATTTACCCTTAATCATGTTGGGGTCTATGCTTAGACCTAGTTCACAACTTCATAATAAGAGGCCCATTGTCATCATTCCCCAAGATCCCCTTTTCATAATTAGTTATTTAACTAGGACTAGTTCTTTTCTATCCCCTAGCTCTAAATTTTTATTAGTCATACCCATATATACCTCCTAGATGTCTTATTTCCAAGTAATAAATCTAACTCATCCATTACCCCCATCATCAAAGCTTCCAAGTGGTTCTTCTAACAAATCATGGATTAATCAGATGTAATTAGCTATAATGGAAAACCCAGATTTGGTCATAATGGACGCTCCATAGGTTACACTAAATTTTGATAATGAGGCTAGGGTAATAAGGAGGGTGACCAAGAGAATGGTCACCCACCTAGACCAAACAATCATGTATGAGTTAGTAGAAAGCTTATTTGAGTTGAATAAGTCAAAGAAAGATAGCCCATGCTAATAACATAATTATGAGGACTCCCTCTCATATCTTCAACCAACTATGGATGTGTTTGATGAGTTGGTTAAAGGAGAGAAATAGAAATTAACTAACTTGGACCAGTAACACAAGGACACCTTACTAGATCATACCATAATAAAATTATAATTGGCTATGGGAGAGATGTTTTATATGCTTAATAACTTCGCTCAATACAAGGTATAGGTAGATAAAGTATAAAATAAAGTCCTCAAGGTAGAAGCTACATATGGGGCATATGATAGTAAAATAATCAACTTGATGAAGTTGATCAAAATCAAGAAGCTTAATTACTTAAATATAATACCCTTGGAGTACATGAACATCATTTAGTCCTATATGATTAGCTGAAGGAAAGCCCTAAACTAGTGGATAGATGAAATGAGGTCCCTAGGCTAGTCTCTCACACAACAAATTTATAGAGTCATCACCTTACTTAAAGATGCTAAAATTAAATACCTTTCTAATAAGGATGGTTCCATTTTTATCAAGGATGCCTTCAGGTCCCAATTATAAAACTTTATGGTGAAATTTAAAAACTAGGCCATTGCTAGAGGAGTGACCTTCAGATAGAAGATGGTAGATTTGGTAATCTATACTAATTAGAGGATAGAGAAGGCTGTGGCAATTAATGAAGATATAGGACCTCTCCTAAGAAAACATGATGTAATGTCTAAACTTACAGTCAAGATACTAAAGGATTCTATCATTGATCTTAAATTTATTGACATCAACTAAAATAAATGCACTGAAGCATGAAACGGTCCAATTAAATCCCAAAAACAAACCTCCTTTATAGAATCCACTACCTCCTTAACCCCTCTCAAGATATATTCTTCCTTAGCTAGTGCTAGCACTCCTTCTATAGTTGGTTAACATACATCTTATTCTATAGTAAGAGCTTCATCATCAACTACACTAGTGGGATTCGAACCTAGCTCTTTAGGAATAAAATAACCATCTATTGGGCTCACTCTAGATAAGAATCATGTCCCACGTCCCTTCAAATTAGATTGTAAAATATTATCTTATTTAAATAGGGAATATTATCTAGTTTTAGAACATTATCTACTGATATGTGTTGAATATTTAGTTCTTTTTTAACCATCTGAGGCATTTAATGGACTATATATATGGGTATTCCTCCTTTATTGTGATCTAGAGACAAATTTTTATGGGATTAATGCAAAGAGAAAGAAAATTCCTATAATTGACTCAATTTTTCCATTATTTTCATGTGTTCTTATTTCTCAAGGTTTTTTAATAATATATGATCTCATCTCTTCAATGGTAAAAGTCTAGTAGTAGTGTTATGAATGCATCTTATTAGTTTGTGCTTTTATCTAGGCTAACAAAGTCTGTTATGTATGATCTATTTTATTCCTAATCATCTAGTGAATGTGTTTAAATAAATTTACTATGGGTAACCTTTTAAACCATGTTGCTTAGGCATATGCATTATATCTACCCTATCATTCTCACTAGAATTATAATATTTTGAATCTAAGAATTATGATCTCATAGTTATTAGTTTATTTTCATTATCATTAGAAAGAACCAAAGAAGATTTGTTTATCTTTGTTGTTGTAAATAAAATTTTCTTTCCTACCCTACCCTACATCCTCTTTTGAAAATTTTAAACATGAATCACTTTAGATTAACTCTCACTATAAATATCCATTTGGTTTTTTAGAGTTTGGTCTTATATTGGCAAATTACAGATCAATTTAAATCATAATAACACAAAGAAATTTAGGTATATTGTATCACTGTCGAATTCCTATTATCCCTATAGTAGGGTCTTCTTTCATACTAAAATGTGGAAACCACATAATATCTCCAAATAAACTAATTTAATCCCTAAGGTTTTCTAAGACATATACTATAATCTAATAAATACTATTATATTGTTTGCATTATGTCTTTGACACAAACATACATAAATAGGGCCTTTCCCTTTTATATGCATATTTTGGTTTTATTATGGAATTTAGACTAAATATCGACTACAAATATTTGATACATGTTCAAACAATTAAATTTGAGGCATATTACTAAGAGTTTTAATCGAACTACTCAAACTTTTGTGTGGCAATTTTGGCACAAACTTGGCTCCTGCTTCAATAACTCTAACAATAACTTCTTTTTTATAAAAAATGACATTCAAATAATTACATACCATAGCTTATTTGCATTGGCATCATAAGATATTAAGGCTCTTGTTATTGGATTTTTTTAATGTTAAGCATCATTTGAACAAGGTATTATGTTATTTGCTCTAGTTCTTGGCCTGGATAAGGAGGTATAGTCACCAAATATTGAACTAATGCATTGTGCCTTTTTTAAAAGTATGAAATATTATAAGATGGATAGGTATTTGTCTCATAAGATACATCATGATATAACTCTTGAATAAAAGGGTCACTATTCACAAAGCTCTCATAGTCCTTATTACACATGGTTTTATTATGTGTGTAATGAGGTGTGTTCAAATCTATAGATAGGTCTCATGAAAAATAAAGTGTCCAAAGGTAACAAAACATTGAGGAATAAAAACAAATAACCTTTAGCTTTGTAAAAGAATCACAAAGGGTAGAAAAACTAGATTAGGTGAAGGTAAAATAAAATAAACTCAAAATTGGTCTAAAAAATGGTATTGATTTAACCAAAGATAGTTATAATCATTGGAAAAAGTTACACAAAATCTCAAAATTCATTTATGGTTAAAGTATTGATTTTTCCAAAGGTAGTTATAATTAGTGTCAAAAGTGTCTAAATAAAGTATATCAATTGTGAACTAGAATCAAAGGATAACAATAATTTTCCCAAAGGTGGTTATAATCATTAATGTGAAAATAAGGCTTGACATGAAAATAAAAAAAATCAAACAAGAACTCAAAAAATAATTAAACTAAGGCAGTTGGATTAGATGGCACTTGATAATTAGCTCACTAAGACTCAATATTTTATTCACAAGATATTATTAGAATAATGGAACTAGGACATTTAGAATTTGGCATAAAAAGTTTCAAACAAGGCATGTGGAAAAATTTTGGCTCAAAGGACTCTAAAACAAGGTACAAAACAAACAATAATCACTAGGTCTAAGCAAGGGGTCTTTTAGATCAAATAGGAAATTGAACCAAGTAACAAAATTTCAACATAAAAGGTAGACAACCTAAATCAAAATTAGATGAAGCTTTGGTTTAAACTTGATTAGTTTAGGATTTTCAATTTGAAAGGTTGAGATCCAGATTTAAGGTGAAAAGACTTGAATGTTATAAGGTAAAAGACTAGACAAAAATGGGCATCATAACCATCAATTTGAAATAAGAGAGTTATAACAATGGTTTGGAACTTTGTTTCAAAATTGACAAGATATTTAGAATGGGTTAAGTAACATAACAATTCTCCTTAAAATAAATGTTAAGACAATGCTTTTGGACTCAAAGATATAAGGAATATGTTTGAGACAAAATGAGCAAAATAATAATGCCCCATTTAAACATTGACACACATTTTTTTTTGAAATAAAACTCTAAAGCAAAAAGTGTGACAACAATGGATAGAGTAACACCTCTTAGGCTAAAGTGGTTAATGAGGCCAGGATATGCCCATTAAATGTACAATAAATGACCTCATCTTACTCTCTTTTTATTGAATTTGACTACAATTTGTGACTTTTTTTTGATCTGATATGAGTTAGGATTTAATTGTCCATCTTTCATTGATTGTGATTCTAATGTTTAAAAGCTCTCTAATTCCTAAAAAAGTGTTTTGGCAAATTCAAGTTTTGTAATAAAATAGGTCATCATCAGGTTGAAGAATAAATATGAAGTGGATTGCATGTTTTTGGAAGCATTGGAATCAATATAAATTAGTTCCAGAACTCCACCACACTATTACAAGTTTTGTCACTTAGTTCTAGACCTTTCAAACTTAGTTCCAAAACTTTTAGATTTAGTTCTAAAATTTTTAGACTTAGTTCCAGGACTTTATATTTAGTTTCAAAATTATCAAAACTTTTGAGGTTAGACATGGAATGATTTCCTTTAGTTTCAAAACAATTTAAAAGTTCCAGAATTGATAAAGATCTATTCTAAATGGCTGGCGATCTATCAAATCAATAATCCTATTAATCGAGAGTAGACTTATGATTTCCATACTTGTAGATCCAAGACACTTATCACACAGTTGTACATCCAGCCATGTTTTAATTCAGTATCTATTCTGGGCATGATTTATTTCTATCATATCCATGAAATAGTTACGGCCATCAATGCACTACAAGAAAGAAGAATATATATACAAACTTGGAAGAATATAGGAATAAGGGGGTATTAATTGAAGAATAGAGGAATAAAGATAGACATAGATTGATATAGATCTAGTACATTTTTGTAATGCAAAACATTTTATCAATAAAATAACAATTTCTATTTTGAAAGAGAATTAAGTTGTTCAATCTTGTTTCTAGGAGGAGCAAGGGCCCACTCCTCCAAGAACCAGGATCTTCATTTTTGTTGGTATTTTTATTTTATTTTCAAAATCAAATAGGTAGGTCTATTAAATTTATAAATGCTTTCAATTCCTTAAGTTAATTTTTTTTATAGATTTATCCCTATAGGTTTTCTAGATTAAGTTCTCATTTCTTTCCAATCATTTTCCAAGCATTATAAATTGTGTGTTTAATTCTATAAAGTTTGTTCAGTTTCAGCAATCTATTTCATTCTGCAAAAGTGTGTTTATTTCCAGCAAATTCATTTATGCAAAGTGTGTTTATTTCCAGCAATATATCTCTGTAATGTGTGTTTACTACCAACAGATTTTCATAGTTTGATTCCAATAAGGTTTTAACCAAGAAGTCCTTAAGATATTAAAGATTAAATATCCCCCAAAACAAAAGAAAAATACAAATACCTACAATCAATTACTAAATTTCTAAGATTATTCTTGTTGCATATAGCTTTAAATACATCCTTAGTTGAATATGACATCAACAGAGAGTTGATTAAATGAAGGGGATAATGACACTCATCATTTTTGGCATTGTTGTTGGGGAAGGCTAGTTGTAATTTTCCAATTATGTGTCAACAAGAGCAACAATCATACATTTAGTAATTAAAGAAATATTGCCTAAGTTATCACCAAATTTATTAGTAGACCAAGAGACTCCAAGGGTAGATTTCTCCCAAAAATATCTAAACAAGAATTTCCACCATCCTTTAGTTTAAATAAGGAAGTTGAGAAAGAATTAGAGGCACCATTATTTCCTACAAGACAAGAAGCAAAGTTTCCATCTTTGGAATTTTTGGATCAGTCACCAAAATTAAATAGAACTTTAGGGAGGAGGATTATTTATCAAGATCCATTGAGGGAAAGTTTTGACTCTCAATTGAGTAGTCAACCTCCTATTCTGATGAAAACTGATCTAGTTATAGCTCTGCATCTTGTTGATTCAGATCAGCAAGCCTTACACCAGCTTTTGTGAATGATGTTCTGGAAAGGGGGCCTTCTAGGACCATCTGTATCATCTATTACCTTAAGAGGAACCCTAAAGGTTCATTTCCTCACTTTATTTTTAGTAGCAGGCTTTTCATCTTCTGATGTCCTTTTTTTTTTAATCTCATAAAACCTATGGAATGTATATTATCTCTTATAACTAAGAGCGTGTCTCCAGTAAAAAGAAAACATAATCATAGATCCTTTAATACAGTTTCAAATTCTAAAGGTTTCTATTTTTTTAAAAATCAATAAGTTCTTGAAAAGAGCCAAATCAAATTTCTAGAATGATTATTCCAAATCTTGTTCAGGCTGGTAGCCTTGTCCATAGAATATCCATGTTGTTCATGGACAAACCAGATTGAACAGGCAAATGTAACAAAAACATGATTATCCCATAAAATGACTACAGACACTAACTATTCTTCTTGTAGAAGTCAATAACTCCTGTTTAAAGATGAATATCTAAATATTTCACTCACAACTACTAAACCAGTCCCTTCCACAATGGATCAGCATCAGGCCATGCCACCACTTGATGCAGTTCAAATTATTGGAAAAAGGGATGAACTAATCATAAGGAATGTACTGAAGTTGATAGACACATAAATTAAGTAGGACATCACAATGAAAATAAGAACAGGAGGTGTATACTTAACATTATTGGTTATATTAGACCTTCTTGACCTTGACATAATGAGCACCATAGTTCACCTAAATCAAGTCCTGACTGTTTTGACTAAACTTTTTAGTTGATCTGGATCTGGGCCTGTCAGCTAACTACTGATCACGTTCCTTGAGAACCTCCTTCGCTAGCTGCGTATTGCTAACTATCACATTCAACATCGATCCAAACCACACAGACATAATAAGACCGTACTACTTCGACCATTCCTAGAAGTACCTAAACCTCACAGCCCCTATATCCAGCAGGTTCCCCACTATCGGCAAAGCTCTCGGCCCTGGAAGAAGCATGTGTCTCTTCCATTGCACCACCTTGTATACTCCATTGCACCACCTTATATACTATCACCACCACCACTAGTATCACAACGCCTCCAACAACCACATCCCAAGCATGTTTGTCTCGAAGAAATAAATTTTTAGTCCTTACAGAGACCTGCTGGAATGTACCTCTAGTGTCACTTGTTCTAGACGGATCATACAATGTCCTCTACTCATTCCTCACAAGCTGTTGCTCATCCTCATTTATAATTCATTATTTCTTTCATTTCTATTCTCTTCTCCCTTTCTGCATCCTGCTCTCTCTCTTTCTCCTCCTTCTTCTCCGTACCTCTCATGCCATACTTGCATATCTTATTTTGTTTGTAAAGAATCTCTTCTAAACTTCCACGCCAAACATGGCTCAGACAAAACAAATTATAGTTTTTAATTTGTAACAATTTACCAAGGTTGAAAATATTTCAGCCACTCCTCCATTATTCCCTCAATAGCCCACAATTACCTTTTTACTTTTACTAATTACAATTTCTCCTTAATTTCAACATTTGGAGGGAAAATACAATAATTTGGATTTAAATTCAATCATGGCTAACGTAACTATGTCTTGCCTGAAAATATATCTAGATGCTCCTGCATCAGACTCTTCCTCTAGAAATAATTTTAACCTTAGTTCAAATGAAATGCTACCTCCATGCATTAGTCTTTACTGTATGCCTAGATTCCAAGGTCTTCTTGTCAATGATAATGCTTGAATTTGTCTTTGCTAGTCTTTGCCTTTCATCTTGCTTTTCTTCCTCTTCTGGTATTTTCTTCTTCTCATTTCCTTTTCAGCTGCCAGCTCCTACTTCCATGCTTCATTTTCATACATGTCTTCAAGATCTTCTTGATCTTCTTGGTTCAAAATTTTTTCCATTGAACTATGGACTTCATTCATCTCTACAACTTTAACACCTGCATTCAAAACATCAAAAGCCACCTTAGTAGAAAAACATTGAGGCCATGAAGCCTCTTGGCTGCCTCCATACTCTTGTTTCTTGACCAAAACTATCTTGGTCTCATTGCTTTGCTCTTGTCTTGATCCACTCTTCCCAATGCTGCCTTCACCATGGCTTGTACCTTACTTCATCTCTCTTGAATTACCAAACAACTGCTCCAACATCTTCAACTCTACCTTTAGTGAGATCTCATCTATCTCACAATCTTCATCAAACTTGGGCTTATCAACCTGAAGGATTGCTTGTTCCTCACTAGCCTTACTCTTCATCTCATCATTCAACACAAACTCATCCAAATCTTCATGTCCTATATCAAACTTAGGACCAGATTGTCTTTCATCCTCTATAATTACATTCATCCACTTTATGGTTTCTTCATACAAATCAGCTTCTTCACCAACATTAATATAATTATCAAAAACAATAGGAACACCATTACCTTGTGTCTCCTTACTATCTTTAATCTCTGCTTGAAGCCATCTTGTTTGTTCTGCTGCATACTTTCTCCTTTTCTCATCATCCATCCCTTTGGAAGTCTCTCCTTGCTGCATATTAGTCCTTACAACCACTTTCCATTCCTCATTTTCCATAAAAATATCATTAAATGATTCAAACAAATCATTATCCCTTTCATTGCAAGCAATTGACTTACCTTTCCATGTACTTGTGTCATCCTTCACCTTTTTCCATTGATTTCTTGGTGTTGTTATCTCAACACTCACATCTTCTTCACACTTAGCCTTCTTAGGCACCCATACTTGTTTCTTTCTCTTATCAATTGACTTCCCAAGCCATTTAGGCATCCTATAACCATGTTCTTGTGACACTACTGAAAAACCAACTTTGTTTGTCCTTTTATTTTCTTGCACATTCATATGAGAAAAATCAATCTTATAAGATAAACTTGCCTGCTTGTTTACTTGTTGCTTGCTTGTGTGCTTCACCATCCACTTAGGCATTATGTAGCCATGATTGACTGCTTTGTGTGAGGACTTCATCTTCCTCTTGCCTCTTCTAACCTATATATTAATATCTTCATGCTCACAATAAAAATCAAAATCAACACTTAACACTTCATTTACCTCTTTGTTAGCTTGTTCCATGTAGCAATCTTTCTCTCCCTTTGTGCTTGGCTATCCTCTTTCCTCTTCTTGGCCTTCAATGGCATCATAGAATTCAGGTTCATCTTCTACCTCTTCCCTTGCTTGTATGGGTTCTTCAACACCTCCATTATGCATTAACCAATGCATCTCTTTTTTTTTATCAACAGCAGCAAATTCTCTTCTCATTCTTGCACATTCACTTGTGCAATTGGTGTCTTCTCCTACACCAATCTCTTCACTCTCCAAGGCCCTTCTCTTGACCTTCATAAGGCTGCTCATACCTGCATTTATCCACTCAAAAACAACATTAGAAATAAAAATAAGAGACCATAATGTCTCCATGAGTGTCCTCTTAATGGACATTCTCATCTTTCCAAGTGCTCTTCCTGGCACTTCCTCTTTTCTTTCTTTTCTTTTCTTGTCCTCCTCAACGAGAACCTTCTTCACAACTTCTTCCTCTTGCTGCTCAATTGGTAACCTTCTTATCTTCTTGCCTCTTTGGGCTTCCCTCTTCATGGCAATCTCATTTTGCCTCCTTCTCCTCTTTACTAGGAGATCTATTGGCCACTTTATCCTCTTCTTTATTGGCCATACCCATGCTTTCCTATTCAGCTGCATCCAAGACTCATACTCATCTTTAACCTTAGCTAATTCTTTCTTCAAACTAGAAATTTATTTATTAAAATCAACATTAGTCATACCTTTGATGCTTGCTTTCCTCTTGTTGCCCTCATATACCTTGCTACTCTGTAGTGCTTTCAACAATGCTTCCATCTCTGAGATCTTCACCCAAGTCTTTTCCACCTTGGTCTCTTGATCCCTTGTCTCACCCAAGCCTTTCTCCTTGACTGGTCTGTTGACAATCTCCTTGATCTCACCTAGGCCTTTTGCATCCTAGTCTTTTGATCCTTTTCTCAATCCTGCAGCAACTCTTATATAAAACTTCATCAAATACAAATCATAAATCCAAGCTTACCTTGCTTTGGATCTTCTTCTCTAAGCCTTCCTTGGCTTCTTCTTCACTTCTTAAGCCTCAATGGCTTGGCTGCCTTGAACCTACAACTTCTTCACTTGATTGCTTCTCAACACAATAATTCATCTCAAACAACAAAGATTACTCATACCTTTTCTTCCTAGGTTCTTCTAGCACTTGTCCTGCTGATCCTTTGGCCAAATCCTGTCACAACTGTAACATCATTGACAAATGCAACCATTCCAAATTTTGCAACAACTTATGATCAATTTTTAAGTCCCAAGAGCTTCAAGCTCTGATACCAAATTGATGAAAAATAATCTAGTTACAACTCTGCATCTTGTTTATTCAGATTAGCAAGCCTTACACCAGCTTCTGTGAATGATGTTTTGGAAAGGGGGCCTTCTAGGACCATCTGTATCATCTATTACCTTAAGAGGAACCCTAAAGGTTCATTTCCTCACTTTATTTTCAGTAGCAGGCTTTTCATCTTCAAATGTCCTTTTATTTTTTTTAATCTCATAAAACCTATGGAATGTATATTATCTCTTATAACTAAGAGCGTGTCTCCAGTAAAAAGAAAACATAATCACAGATCCTTTAATATAGTTTCAAATTCTAAAGGTTTCTATTTTTTTAAAATCAATAAGTTCTTGAAAATAGCCAAATCAAATTTCTAGAATGATTATTCCAAATCTTGTTTAGGCTGGCAGCCTTGTCCATAGAATATCCATGCTATTCATGGACAAACCAGATTGAACAGGAAAATGTAACAAAAACATGATTATCCCATAAACTGACTACAGACACTAACTATTCTACCTGTATAAGTCAATAACTCCTGTTTAAAGATGAATATCTAAATATTTCACTCACAACTACTAAACTAGTCCCTTCCATAATGGATCAGCATTAGGCCATGCCACCACTTGATGCAGTTTGAATTATTAAAAAAAGGGATGAACCAATCACAAGGAATGTACTGAAGTTGACAGACATAGAAATTAAGTAGGACATCACAATGAAAATAAGAACAAGAGGTGTATACTTAACATTATTGGCGATATTAGACCTTCCTAACCTTGACATAATGAGCGCCATAGTTCACCTAAATCAAGTCCTGACCATTTTGACTGAACTTTTTAGCTGATCTAGATCTGGGCCTGTCAACTAACTGCTGATTACGTTCCTTGAGAACCTCCTTCGCTAGCTACGTATTGCTAACTATCACATTAAGCATCAATCCAAACCTCACAAACATAATAAGACCGTACTAATTCGACCATTCCCAAAAGTACCTAAACCTCACAGCCCATATATCCAATAGGTTCCCCACTATCGGCAAAGCTCTCAACCCTAAAAGAAGCCTGTGTCTCTTCCATTGCACCACCTTGTATACTCCATTGCACCACCTTGTATACTATCACTGCCACCACTAGTATCACAATGCCTCTAACAACCACATCCCAAGCATGTTTGTCTCAAAGAAATAAATTTTTAGTCCTTGTAGAGACCTGCTAGAATGTACCTCTAGTGTCACTTGTTCCAGACGGATCATACAATGTCCTCTGCTCATTCCTCACAAGCTGCTGCTCATCCTCATTTATAATTCATTGTTTCTTTCATTTCTATTCTCTTCTCCCTTTCTACGTCCTGCTCTCTCTCTATCTCCTCCTTCTTCTTCGTACCTCTCATGCCACACTTGCATATCTTATTTTGTTTGTAAAGAATCTCTTCTAAACTTCCATGACAAACATGGCTTAGGTAAAACAAATTACAGTTTTTAATTTTTAACAATTTACCAAGGTTGAAAATAGAAGTATGTCTTGTCTGTGAATCTAAAGAACATGATAATCACACTTGTTCTCTTTTTCCACTCATAAAAAATCAGCTCAAATAAACCAGTACATCATCCACCACAGAAGAATTGAATTTTGTTTAGAGACAACCCAACCAAGGGTAGTTTATGCCAAGACTAGCTCCTAATCCTTGGATGATGCCATGGGTAGCTCAAATAGTACCATAAAGTTAGGGACAACCACCTTGGGCCCCTCAACTAACATGGCATCCTCAAGATTGGGCAAGTCAATCTTGGTATACTCGGGGACATCAGCAACCTTAGGTTGGTCAAGGAAATCCTTACGCTTGGCCACAACCTAGATGGGGCCTTAGTAATTATGTGCAAGGGAAAACATATCCAAATCAGAACCAACAAGCCATAATGGGATCTCCAACACAAAATCCATAGGCTAAAAATGTAGTCCAAATGCAAATACTACCATAACCAGTAGTAAACCTAAGAAATAAATAACTCCTATATATGAAATAGAACTAGAAAAATTAGTTGATCTAAATGCAATGGATTGTAAAAACATTCAAACTAGATCTAACAAAATAGTTAGCATTCCACTAGTTATAATCATTGAGATGACAAAAAAATTGAAACCCCTAGTCTAGTTGCACCTAAGGAAGATGAAAAAGAAACATATAAAGAACCAAAAAGACATTCTACTAAGATTCCATTTCCAAATAGATTTAAAGAAGCCATAGAAATTAAGGAATCTAAATTGGTGTAAGAAATAAGAAGATTGAATATTGAAATACTATTGTTACAAGCAATCAAGGATATTCCAGAGTTGAACAAGTTAATCAAACTATTATGTTTAAAAAACCCTAGAAGAAAGATGCATTACCCCAAGACTATTAAGGTAGAAGGGAAACTTGTTGATTTATTAGCAGGAAACTCCTACTTCCTAAATATGGAGATCTTGGAAGCCCTATTATTTCTATCTCTATAGGGAATAAAGATATACATAATGTTTTGATTGATTTGGGAGTAGCTATCAATGTAATGATAGTGGATACTTTGAAAACATTACCATTAATAGGCATGTAACCTACTAACACCATATTGTAGATGGAAGATCAGTCTATAGCAAAATCAGAAGGAGTTATTGAAGATGTGGTAATAATGGTGGAGTCATGGGAATATCTAGTTGACTTTCTTATATTGTAGCCAAAAGGTAAAACACTTAGTTATCCCATTATTTTGGGTAGACCATGGTTAGCTACAGTCGCTGCCTTAATTGATTACAGTTTAGGTGATATGAATATTTCAAATGGTAATAATTTTATTCAAATTTCATTCTATCCCTCTACACGACCTTTTATTGATAATCAAGAGAAATTATGGGTTTATAAACCTGATATTAATGATCAAAATCTATCTTCTTTGGCTATGATAACATTGCAGGATCATGTATAGGAAATAGAAGATATGTTTAATCCTCCATTGAATGAACACCAATTATCATTGGAGCAGTCGAGCTTAGTTTTAGAACCTGTAGAATTTGTTCTAAAAACATCACAGTTAATTCCAGAACCACACCAACAATAATTCCTTACAAATGAAGATAATTTTTCTTAAGAGGAATGAGATTTCTCTTAGGGAGAGGAAGGATATGTAGCTTTATCTTTATATATATTAGGAAATGATGAATAATTTCTAGAAAATAGTAGTAATGAGGAGTTTGACCTACAACAAGATAAGTATCATAACTCTTCTTGATGTCCTTTGTCCAACATTCTATCTCAAGGAAATTTTGGAGATGTTGCTACATATCATATGTTTTTACCATATGCATGCCCACTAAAAACCTTAATGGAACCCTTTCAATAGATCAGTTCATCATATACTAGAACCAAACATGTTGAGATTCAACCAAGTAAAATTTTGAATATTAATAGCTAGTTAGAGAATGATGAAGAAGCCAAACTATTTGATGTTTTGAAGAATCATACTAAAGCTTTTGCTTGGGAATATAGAGATATGAAGGGGATTCATCCAATTATCTACACCCATCAAATTTTTACTGAAAACATTAAACTAGTTAGGCAATCTCAGAGAAGGATTAATCTAGCCTTAAGGGATATAGTCAAACAAGAAATTGAAAAACTATTACAAGTAGGTTTTATCTACCCCTATCTCAGATAGCCAATGGGTGTCTCCTCTTGTAATTGTTCCTAAAAAGAATAGAAAATGGAGAATTTGTGTTGACTATAGGGAACTAAACAAAGCCACCCTGAGAGATTATTTTCCCTTACAATTCATAGATCAAGTCTTAGACAACCTTTCAGGTAAATTGTATTTTTCCTTCTTGGATGGCTTTAGTGGATACAATCAAATCATAGTTGCTACTGAGGATCAAGACAAAACTACATTTACTTGTCTATGAGCTACCTTTGCTTATAGGGTATTGCCATTTGGACTATGTAATGCTCCAACAACCTTTCAAAGAGATGTATTAGCAATTTTTGTTGACCTAACAAATGATTATGTAGAGGTATACATGGATGAATTTACTATGTATGGAGATACATTTGATGATGCCTTGAAAATTTTGGATAGAGTATTAACAAGATGTGAATAACATCACTTGTCTAATAAGTCATGAGAAATGTTTGATGATGGTTGATGAAGGGATTGTATTAGGACACCATATTTCAAAAAGAGGAATTCAGGTTGACCAAAACAAAATAAAGATTATTTTAGACTTGCCTATTCCTTAAACCCCCATAGATATCAAGTCATTTTAGGGCATGCTAAATACTATAGGTGCTTTATCAAGGATTTTAGTAAAATTTCTGCCCCCATGTTTAAGTTACTTACCAAGGTCTGTGAATTTCTTTGGGATGAAAAGTCTCAACATGATTTTGAAGAAATTAAAAATAAATTAGTAATTACCCCAATATTGAGAGGACCTAATTGGGATAAACCTTTTCACAGCCAAATTGATGCCTCAAATAACTCAATTGGTGCAGTTTTGGGACGAAAAGATGACGAAGGAAAAATGTATGCTATTTAATATCTTAGTAAAAATATTACTCCCACTGAAATAAATTACAGTAGCACTAAAAAAGAATTTTTGGCTACAATTTATGCAATTAATAAATTTAGACATTACATTACAGGGTACAAAATATTTGTACATACAGATCACTTAGCAATTAAATATTTAATGAAAAAACTAGTGGTTAGAGGTAGAATAATTAGATGGTTATTAATTCTAAAAGAATTTGATATTACCATTGTGAACAATCCAGGTAAATCTAATGTGGTAGTTGATTTCTTGTTAAGACTGACCACTACAAGGGAGTAGGATCTAGTCAAGGACAACTTTCTAGATGAACAATTTTTTGTTATTTAGATGATACTTCATGGTTTGCTAACATGGAAAATTATCTTGCAATAGGGAAGTTTCCTCCTTTCACTAAAAAACAAATAAAGAAGTTAATAAAAACTAGTGCACAATTCAAATGGTTAAATGGAATGGTATTTAAATGTTGTCCTAATTTGGTTTTACACAAGTGTGTAAGAGAAGATGAAATCTTTGACATCCTCTGGGCATGTCATGATGAACCAAGTGGAGGACACTATTTAGTGAAAAGAATAGCTCACAAGATACTTGGCATTAGTTACTATTGGCCATCTTTTTACAAAGATGTGAAGACATATATTAGGCAATGTGTTCCTTGTCAAAGGATGGGCGAACCAACCTTTACCAATGAAATGCCTCTACAACCTCAAGTAGTGATTAAACTATTTGAGAGATTGGGATTAGATTTTGTTGGACCCTTTAATCCTCCTTCATAGGGAAAATATCACATTTTTGTGTGTACTGATTATGTGACAAAGTGGGCAGAAGTGTAGGCTTTAACAAATGCCACTGAAGAAGCAGTTGCTAATTTCTTTTGGCATAAATTTATGGTAAAGTTTGGAGCACCAAGAAACTTAGTTTCAGACCAGGGACCACAATTTATGTCCAATATGATCTAGGATTTCACAATGTATTATCATATCAATCATAAGAAGTCATCTCCCTATGACCCATAAGCAAATGGACAAGTTGAAGTAACAAATAGAGAATGGGAAAACATCCTCACTAATATAGTTGAAGAATGAAAAAGAGATTGGGTAAAGAGACTACCTGAAGCTATTTGGGCTTAAAATGCAACTTGAAAAACCACAATAGGTTTTTCACCATATGAGTTAGTCTATGGGAAAAATCACTTGTTACCTATTGAGTTTGAACTACAGATATTGAGGATAGTAGCTAAGGTGGGAATTGAATTGCATGTATCTCAAAAGGAGAGAATCCTTTAACTCAATGAGTTGGATGAATTGATAATGGAATTAATTCACTAGATAGAGATAATCCAAGATCAAAGGAAGCAATGGAATGATTCACATATCAAGGAAATACAATTCAAATTAGGAGACTAGGCATTACTATTTGATTCTAAGTATGAAAAATTCAAAGGTAAATTGAGAACTAGATGGTTGGGACCTTATAAAATTGAGTAGATATTTGACAATGGCTCTATTCAGTTACATCCCATTGATGGTAGTAGAAGAACACTCTTGGTCAATGGACACAGGCTAACATTTTATAGGAAGCCTCCTACTAAGGATGAATTCTTGAAGTAGATTGAAGCAGACAAAAAATTTGATCGTATGGAAGAACCCAATACTTCCAAAATGATAAAATAATTAGATGAATAGATTCAAAATAAAGGGACAAGAATGAAAACCAATAAATGGCATTCTCTTCCCCAAAAAAAATTTCAAAGATTAGGTGAAAACCAGTGATGGCAGTTGGTCTTCTCAAAGAAATGGCTAATTCAAAATAAAAACTTCTTTATAATTTTAACTTTTTTTTAACCGTTTTCCTTTTTGTTTCATTTTTTTAGGAATGATGAGTTATCATGATGGAAGGATTACATCATTAAGGATGGTAATTATGTTTTTAACTTGTTAAAGGTTAAATTGAAAGTTTGCATGTGTGATTAGACTTGATTTAAAAGATTAGTATGATGAGTCATCTATTATACATTATGATTAAAAGTGAGAAATCATGAGAAGGATATTGATGGAATAAATTAGTGGAATATTTATAAAGAGTCATTATTATTATTGAATCGACAAATTAAAAACTAGCTACTGAAAAAACATTAAGAGAGATACAGTGATTTAAATTCATCAGTTCCATAGCTAAGTACAATAGTTTTGTAGCCAAATTCACCACTTCTGCCACTAAGAGAAGAATTCTTCAGCTAACCTACATAATATTAAATAAGAATGAATCATAGGGATTAAAAAGAAGTTAGAACTAGAGGATGATACCTAGCTCCTTATAGATGAAGAAGTGGCAACTATCTTTCAACAGGTAGGATGACTACAATTTCTGAGGAAATTCCCCAAATATAATAATGAATTGGTAAGAGAGTTTGTTATCAATTTAGAGTAAACAAGGACAAATATTAGGAAGCTTTTCATTCCTTTTTCTATGAATGTAATAAGTGAGATATCTAGAGTACCAATGGTGCATGTTCCAAACCCTATCAAAGGGACATTAAAACACCTAGTTGAAACCCTATTGAAAAAGGGGGAAGCTGAACCCCAGTATCTTTACAACACAAAGAAAATCATCAAAGGAGTTAGAAGGTCCAACTTGCCCAAACCCTTTGATAGAGTAGCATTTTGGATAGTTAAGTATTTAACCTGTGATGGGTAATTTGGGTCAGTAAGAAGAGAAGTCCTAAAAATCCTCATATACCTTACATATGGAGCTAAAAAACTAGAATATATAGTAAACCTTTTAGGGTTTCTTTTTGAATCCATTCATACAATGACCCAAAGGTATTTTTGGGGTGTAGGAATAATTAAACATCATGGGTTAATGCATTTAGTATGCCAGTACCATTTATTTTCAAAGAAAAATGGGGAAGAAATGTGGGAAAATTTTCTTGGCATGTTTACACAGAACCCTAATATTCTCAGAAGAGTAATAACAACTCCTTCTAACCCTTTAATTCATTTGAAAATTGATACCATTATTGAGGAAAAGAAAGAATTGGGAGGATATGAAATACTAGAAAGAAGAAGATATGGAAGAAGAACTAAAATTGTAGACCCTATTGTGCCTTCTCAAGAAATTCATTCTTCTACAGAAGCTACAAAAGAACTAATACCTATCTCTGACAGTGACGGTTCACCTAGGCCTGAGAAAGAGGTGAAAATCAGAAGAAGCTCTAAGAGGAGACCCATTTCTACACATTTTGAGGCTCCTAAAAGAAGGATAAGTCATAAAAGGTCTAAAGAAATTCTAGAGGAGATGGAAGAACAAGAAGGGCTAGAAACTGAAGCTACTACTATTTTGGGTAGCATAGCCATGACTCCTCCTGGACCAAGCCAAACAAAAAAAGAAAAAAAAGATGAAGGATTTGAGGAGAAAGTTTTCTAAGAAATGGGTGAGTCAATAGCACCATCACATGTAGAAGATAAATAGGCATCTTAGAAAAGGAAAGGGAAATCCCCTCTGGTAGAAGAAGAATGCTTAACTCCCCAAGAAATTTTAGAAAAAGAAAAAAATTAGTAGGTTGAATAGGCTCTATTTTTGTCTAAAGTAGAGCTCATTATCAAGGAAAAGGATGAGGAATTTGATTTGTTCAAACTCAAATTATAACAGAGAGAAATTCTCCTTGAAGAAGTAACAACTAGTTCATAGCCAAGACTGAGGAATTAGTAGATATTAAAAGGCAGCTAATGGAGAAAATGGAAGAATGTAAAATTTCTAAGAGGTAGACCATTGTGTCAATAGTCTTTGCATAGACTGAATTGACTTATCTGCTACTCAAGAAGTTATGGGATGATACACGTAGAGAACTTAGTGTAATTAAGACATCCAATAAGGACTTGAAAAGCAAAGTCAAGGAAGACAAGAAAGCAAAGAAGGAATGGGAAGAAAAATTTTATAAGGAGGTAAAAGATAAATATAAATATCTTGTGAAAATACAAATGGTTTGCATGATGAGTGTAAAACTACTTGCATGCAGAAGACATTCTCCTGCATATAGTATGTTTTTAGAGGAATAATTCATTCACTAGCAGTTGGTAAGGATACCATGTGGCCTTCCACATGAAATAAAAGATGAAGCTAATTTATTGGAAGCCTATTCCTTAGCCAATGCAAAATAGAAAAATCTTCTCTATGAATTTTACCTCTATAATTTCATTCTAGAAAAGAATTCAAGTTTTATGATCAATTTGTATGTAAGGGAAAGCTATATTGATACATTTGTTTATGTTCCTCAAAATTATATTACATGGAAAGAGAGGGATTAAGATCATCTATTAAAGGCTAATTCATCTAGTCTCTATATGAGAATTCATTATGGCAACCCATCCACCTTTGCTGCACATTTTAGAACCCAAGCATTTGATAGAAGGTTTAAGGAACCTTATCTTGCCAATTTATAGAAAATCATTAATGCCTTAATCTCTTATGAAAATGAAAATTCTAGTAATATTTATGATGCATGTTTGAAAAGATGGGAATTCCTCTCGAAGGCATTAAAAAGAAGGGAAGTAATATCCCCTTTAAATTTGATCTAGAGTCTATAAAGGGCAAAAGCTTTATCCACAATAATTCCTCAGATCAATGAAGCTCATAGGCACATATGGATAGGAATGTGAACAAGGCCACCTCTACTTCTCACCCCCATATCTCCTTGGAAATATAGAGAACCTCAAGATCCCACTCAATTTGAGGAATGGAAAAGAAAAGTAGAAGTAGGAGCAGTGTATAGTACCTCTAAATCAAAGCATTAGAATATTTAGTTTTAGCCATTTGATCTAAGCAATCAAATGGAATGCATAATATACAATCCCAAATTTGAAGAGTAAAGTTTGTAAAGGGACTTACAAAAAAGTAAGTATGGGGGAAATGATGAGGCCAGGATAAGCCCATTAAAGGTATAATAAATGACTTCATCTTACTCTCTCTTTCTTTTAAGTTTGATTGCATTTTGTGACTTTTATTTGATTTGATATGAGTTAAGATGTAATTGTCCATCTTTCATTAATTGTGATTCTAATGTTTAAAAGCTCTATAATTCCTAACAAAGTGTTTTGGAAAATTTAAGTTTTGTAATAAAATAGGTCATCATCGGGTTAAAGAACAAATATGAAGCAGATTACATGTTTATGGAAGCATTGGAATCAATACAGATTAGTTTTAAAAATCCACCATGCTATTACAAGTTTTTTCACCTAGTTCCAGACCTTTCAAACTTAATTCTAGAACTTTTAGATTTAGTTCTAAAATTTTTGGACTTAGTTCTACAACTCTATCTTTAGTTCTAGAATTATCAAAACTTTTGCGGTTAGACATGAAATGATTTCCTTTAGTTTTGGAACACTTCTAAAGTTCCAAAATTGATAAAGATCTATTCCAAATGGCCAGTGATCTGTAAAATAATAATCATATTAATTAGGAATAGACTTCTAATTTCCATACTTGCAGATCCAAGACACTTATCACACAGCTATACATCCAACCATGTTTTAATTCAGCATCTATTCTGGGCATGATTCATTTCCATCGTATCCATGAAATGGTTACGGCCATAAATGTACCACAAGAAAGAAGAATATATATACAGACTTGGAATAATATAGGAATAAGATAGTATTAATTGAAGAATAGAGGAGTAAGGATAGATATATATTGATATAGATCTAGTACATTTTTGTAATGTAAAATATTTTATCAATAAAATAACCATTTTTATTTTGAGAGAGAATTAAGTTGTTCAATCATATTTCTAGGTGGAGTAAGGGCTGACTCCTCGAAGAACCAGGATCTTCATTTTTGTTGGTATTTATATTTTATTTTCAAAAGCAAATAGGTAGATCTATTAAATTTATAAATGATTTCAATTCCTTAAGTTACAATTTGTTGTAGATTTGTCCCTGCAGGTGTTCTAGAGTAAATTCTCATTTATTTTCAATAATTTTCCAAGCATTCTAAATTGTGTGTTTAGTTATGTAAAGTTTGTTCATTTTTAGAAATTTATTTCATTATGCAAAAGTGTGTTTATTTCCAGCAAATTCATTTCTACAAAGTGTGTTTATTTCCAGCAATTTATTTTTGTAATGTGTGTTTACTTCCAAAAAATTTTCATAGCTTGATTCCAATAAAGTTTTAACTAATAAGTCCTTAAGACATTAAAGATTAAAGATCCCCCAAAACAAAAATAAAATAAAAATACCTACAATTAATTAATAAATTGCTAAGATTCTTCTTGTTTCATATAGCTTTAGACACACCCCTAGTTGAATATGACATCAACAAGGAGTTGATTAAATGAAGGGAATAATGACACCCGTTAGTGGTGTGGAAGCAACATGATGTGTTTGACTTGTTTTCATGGGATAATAGAAATAAGCAATTTTAGTCTAAAAACACACATACAAATCAAAGAAAATATAAGTATCACTAATGGCTTGTGCTATATATAAAATTGACAATATGTGCATATATTTTACCAAAACTCCCACTGATATAGTAATAATTGTGAGTAATTAAGTGTTAATCCAAAAATTAAAGTATAAGCATAGGTAGA
>JARHVA010007069.1:60000-297500 GCA_037957365.1 Torreya grandis | reverse complement strand
ATTAATCCTCCCATAATAGAAATGATCAGTATATGCCTAAAATAATAATACTCTACCATAAATAAAAGGCTTAGAAATCACTTCTTTATGATGTCTTATCTTTTGGATTCCATAATGGATAGTACCTAAACCCCTAACATAATAAATTGTTCACCTGATAGAAGGTAGACGGTCTCCCATTATTATTCAAAACTACATATATTTAAATACAAAGATCATATACAATCCATTTGTGACTATGTGTATCTAACCTTGTTTGAGGCTATTATATATATTTCTATGATGAGAGTCAGTCCCTTAATCAAAAATTATGTGGAAATTATTATGGACCTTTGTTTATATACTAACTAGATTATAATTAGGATAGAGGTAACCTTATGTCAACTCAGATTTTCATTCTATGTACCCACCAAGTTGGCTGAATAGGAGAGTACATACCAATTATTCCATGGTATTGATGGTGTATGCAAAAAAACAAGAAAGGGGATCTTCCATTCTTTCCATTTGATTATTAGTAGAATAGTATTACACAATTGGGATAATGTAGACACCATATCCAACCATAGATACTCATTTAATTTATATCTTGATGATTTGAGATAGTAGGACCCCTAGGATATTATTGTAAACATTTTAAAGTAAAATAGATTAACATGAAATATGAACATTAGCTTGGTGTCCATGACACAATGTACATTTGAAAATATTCATTTTCAAAGCTCCTATCAAGATTGAAAAATCATAATATCAAGCTCGAGGCTAGATTAAAGAGAGATGAGAAGCCATCTAGTGAGATATGGTATATAAATCCTTTGCAATACCATTTTCTACTTGGACCATTGTTTAGGTCTCCTCTATAATAATTAGAGGCATAAATTGCATAAGGGTTAGAAAATGAGATACTTAAAGAAATACTTGATGAAGGGGAATCATCTTCTACCCACCCTAAAAAATCCAAAGTCTCCAATTGAATACATTGACATGATTACATTACATCCTAGGGAAATAGTGGAAGATGTCTTGAAATCACTAGCAAGTGCTTATAGATCATATGAGGAAGAGGTGACATAATATGAACCTCAAACTTAAGAAGAAGAACCTCAACCCCAAGTTGAATAAATAGGAAAGGAAAAGAGGAAGGAGATAACTTTGGACTTAGTTTTAATTGTTCCCCCTTAAAAGAGCATGGTTGAGGTAGCATTGGTTCCTGCATAAAACAAAAGGTCCATATCAAACCTAATTTACCCTATGAATGAGGTTAATTTATTCAGTGATGAAAATACAATTTATGGTCCAACCATTCCTAAATGGTTCATATATGAAAAGTTACAAAAGTTCCCAAATCTACACTATCAATGGGCCATCAAAAAATTTGTCAACGCCACAGTTCATAAGGATCTTAAGCCCTATATAGTGGCTCTACCAAAGGAATAAAAGAAAAATCATTTAGCTACTCAAGGGCCTTTAGGTGGTACCCAAATAGAGGTCTCAGAGCCTCCAAAAATGACACACTCTTTAATAAGTGTCCAATTTGACCCAACCAATGCTGGATTAGAAAGAGTAACAATAGCAAAAGCTATGGTGGGTGGAGAGGAATTCACTTTTCAAAAAGTGGAGCCATTTGTTGGCTTGACTCTAGTTGGAGGCCAAATACTAGGTGAGGACCCCATCCATAAGGAGGATATACTTGGGTTAGCCAAGGCTCAATAAACCCAATTAAAAATTGGCATAAAATGTCTGTAACAAAAAATAAAGAACCTATAAAGGGAGAAGGAGGATATAGAGAAATAGGTTTTTTGTCTATTCTTAATGAAATGATTAAAATCCCAAATTTGGGTCAACTATATTCAAATTTTCATTCACAACATTGTATTCTATGATCATATGTTTCATCTATGGTTCTCTTTCCACTTTAATTTGATTTTTTACCCCTTTCCATAGAAGCAAAAAATGTGAGCAGTTAGTGGACATATATCCATTTAAGGCTTTGATCCATTTCCTACTCAACAACAAACCATAAGCATCAAGAATGTCAACAACTTGGATATCAATAAATTATTAGGATCTAGGATCAAAAGCAAGCTTCATATGAACATTTAATAATTCCCCAACTACCTTGACTATATACTTATCTAAGTGACAAATCTATCATATTTGATATGAGTCAAGACAACTAGCTTAAATATGCCTACTAGCATAATATTGGTGGATGCACTAGAATGTAACAATTATTTATGTAGATTATTACCAAACATTTTTATAGTAAGCAGAAAAGGTGGGTATTGTTTCTTAAGCTTGTATATAGAAACATTGACATTCTTAGTCTTGGATGGCTTGCTAGGTTTCTTGGACAAGGACTCCAGTAATAGGTCCATTTGTTTAATGATATGTGTTAATTCATGAAACATAATATTATACTTTATTTTCTTCATATCCTCCACAATATCATACCTAGTTGTATTTGAAGAATTGAATTTATCAACACTTTGTTTAGAATTACTTCCTGTTAGGGGCTCTGGGTTATTATTTGAATTAGTGTCTAGAAGAGTGGAAAAATTATTTGGAGGTGTTGAAGTAGTCAGGGGATGACTCTTCTCTCTATTTTTCAATCGATATGTCTTATTTAGGAATTGCGGGAAAGCATGAAATTATTCTAGAACATCATCAAGTTCATTGTCTGCTTGGAAGGGGAAGTCAAACATCTCCATCATGAAGGCTTGGTCAGAAAATTTGGATCCTAATGTACCTACATCATTATCTTTATTAAGAACTACTTCAAAGGTGTCTAATTCTTCCTAAAAGGCCTTAAAGGCTTTACATAATTCTATGCAACCCATTTCACCATGATTAGTAGTACAATAAACTCTATAATATTTAGTTAATACAACATTAATAAGAATAATGTCCATGGTCTTATTATCAGTAGATAATTAATTATTCTTATTGTTATGGAAATTGTCATTTTGGAATCTATTATTGGATATGTTAAATCTTTGAAATGAGAAGTTCCTACATGAGCTTTCACTAGTATGGCTAACTTACATTTATAACTAAAGAAAATTAGTGTTTAGCTTTTATACCATTTTTAATAGAGAGTCATTATCACTCTTGGGAGTTTTTGAGTTATGAACCTAATTATTATTAGTACCATTGGTTGGTACCAAAGCCTTTTCATAATTTGAATTAAATCTAGTTGTATGATGGTTTAGGAATCCTAAGTTTTGGTTAGGAGCAGTGTGGCTCAAGAGTAATTGGTTCAAAGCTAAGAGATGATTCAAAGCTAGCACATTCTGATTATCATTAAGAAATATATTCAAGGTAGGCATATGTGGATTGACATTTGGGATAGAGTAAGCCATTTATTTTCAAGGTTGAATTTGATCATTAATGATCACTACTTCATAATAGGCTTGGGCTAGGGTTGTTATGATTAAAATAGATCTCTTCAGGAACATAGAAGTCATAGGATCTATTACATCCTTATAGATTTCTAAAGCCAAAACATCATCAAGTTTGTTGGGATATATGGTCTAGCTATGCATATTTTGAAACATGGAATTAAATCCTCTTATGGAATCACTAACATCTCTTTTGATGGTGGTAAATTATTGGTACAAGTAATAAGGACTAATGACCTTGCCAAATTTGTCAATAAAGATAATGTTAAAACCATCCCAATTGGTAAAGTAATTATTAGGAAAATTAAGAAACCATTCATATGTAGCATCCCTAAATGTAAAAGGAAACATCCTACATGTTACATATTCATGGGTGAAATTTACTAATCTTAATGCATCTTTGAATGATTTAATTTCCTCTATAGTTATAACACCATTTGGACTAAATATTGGTAAATATTTCTCAAGATTGTGGGGGAGATCATGTACTACACCTCATATGTTTATAGAGGAACCCCATAGCTAGGACATACCTTGATGAAATTTGAATGTAGGAGTAACTTGGAGGGTGAACCTAGAAAATACTTCGAATGTCTATGCTTACCTTTGTCTCATCTAGCTTTTCTATGGATTTCTAGTTCAAGCAATGGTTCCCTTATTTTTGAATATGACCTTCTTCTGATTATAGGTAATTCTAACTTGATAACTTTGATTTTTTTTTAAATATGATGTTTCAAATTAATATTTACAAATAACAAAGATTAAACTTGCATATTAAGTAAATTTTGCAAATATTCATGTAAAGAACAACAAAGGACCAAGATATTCAACTAAACTAGCTCAAAGATATATTCAAATACATATATGTGAATGATATTTACAACTCTAAGATCAAATGATCTCAAATTTTTAAATGATATATGAATATTTAACCAAAATAGCTATTTCTAACCTCAAATCTATTGAATTAACAAAGTTAAAGACATCTTTACCATAATCGAGTGTATACTTTTAAAGAACATTGATCTTTATCTAAAGAAAGAATAAAAATGGGTATAAAACCATGAAGACCACCAAAATTTACATAATTATGTTAAAATATGTACAATTATCAAAATAATAGAATGATCTTTGATCAAAATACACCAAAACCAATAAAAATCCTACAAACTCACAAAGATTTGGACCCTCTTTCTAGCACTAGCAGAGCTTATGCCTATTGATGACTCTAGTATACCATAGGGTTATCTTAGTGTTTAAAGAACACTTCTAATTTTATAACTCAAAGAATCTAAAGCATGAGTATTAGGTTGTGGTAATCTGGTTACCTATGATGAAATAGTAAAAAAACAAGCAAACTGCTCCATAATATTTATAAAACTTGGTGGTTGGGAGCCACCCTAGTCCTCTCAACAATATTTGAAAATGATGTCATAATATATAATATTTTGGGTGAATTTTGGTCAAATTATAATATAATAAATTATAAGATGAATATTTACAATGATATTAAGCTACAGTTATCTAGTTAAAAAAAGGAGAAAAAGGGAAGGGTAGGGTAGAAAGAAAATGTGTTGCTAATCTCTACCTCAACATCATGACAAGGTTTAAATTCCAATTGAACATACATTTAATGAATTTATAGCATGAAATATAATATTCCCAAATCTTACCACACACTAGGCAAGTATCTAAGGATAGTATGAATAAATACAAGTAAGAACTAGCTTTACTTTAAAGATTTACTACTATAGTCAAATAACATATGCACATAGTCATATAGAGAAAATAAAATGAAGTAAATCCAATAACACTCAACTAATATTGCATTTTCAAAAATTATAAACCATGTATTAAAGATGCATGCTTAGAATTATTAAAAACCATTCAAATTTTGGATCTAGAACAAATAATTGAGAGAGAAGTTAAATAAAAATTCACACAAGTAAGATGAGACAATCTTCTTCTAATTATTTTCTTATATTAATTGTTTCAAATTTTACACTATTTTTTTGTATCTTAAAATTTTTCGCTTATTTAAAAATAAAAATACTCCTTTTATAGACTTAAAGGAAGTATGTCAGTCAGTTTCATCAACTTATAAGTGTACAAAATGTAAAGGGAAACTCTCCTTTCTAAAAAGTTTCTAAAATACATTAAAATTTCTAAAATAAATCAACCTTTAGGAAATGTGCATATAAATATCACATGCCTTTACAAAAGAATATTCCATTTTCAAAATTCACAATGTTCCCATAAAAGAAAATATTCTTAACTACTTGGACCTTGTATTGATGAGGACCCTTGATTCTATTGAAGTAACCTCATTACCTTCTAATGTTGTTCATCAACTAATTTAAATTGATAGCTAGATCAAGGAGGAGATCATACTCTTCATCTTCCAAATCATCCAACTCCCTGTCATTTCTTTATAAATCCTCTTTAATGCTCCTCACATCCTACATGACCAAATAGTTTGATTTTTTAACTCATCATTTGTAATGATGATATGGAGCTAATATTTGTAGGCTTGGCAATCATGGTCCCCTAGAGTTTTTCAATTTTGTCTAATAGCTCATTATCATCCTTGATGAGTCTCTGTAAAAACTTGAACCATGCACTCAAACTATTGATTTTATCCAAAATCAAGCCTAGGATGGTGTTGAGATGAGTAATGTTGATAGTCTTGAAACTAAGGATTTTATCCCCTATCAAGATGCCAATAAAATCCATCATATTATCCTTAAAATTCTTCCATTAGGTGATTAAGCCCTTGGATATTAATTTTTTTTGGCTATGTAGTCATGAAGCTTCCATTCTATTAAGGAAATGCATGATGGGATCTTTGGGGGAAACTTTAGTGGTCTAGCTATCACTAAACATATCTTTTACCTTGGCTACTATTATCTCACCCATAACCAAAACTATTGTGATTGTGTGAAGAAGTGTGTTAAATGTCAATAACAAGCCAATTTACATCACCCATTGGCCCATGGCCTTCAAGTATCTAATGAATTTTGGCCCTTATCATAATGGTGACTAGTATCATTGGGGAAATCAATCCTCATTCTTCATAGTGGCACCACTCCATCATCATCACCACCAAGTATTTCACCAAGTGGGTGGAGGCTATTCATCTCATCTCAACCAAAGCCAAAATTATAGTTGAATTCATAAAGCATCATATAATCTATCATTTTGGTGTTCCCCATAAGATCATCACCAATAATGGTAAATATTTAAAAAATAAACAAGTCCAATGTATTTGTGATGCATTTGGAATCAAGTTAAGCTTTTCCTCACCTTATCATCCACAAAAAAATAGACAGGTAGAAGCCTCTAAACAAACCATCAACAATATGTTACCCAAAATGGTCAACACTTATGATAGGGATTGGTACTTGCACATCCCCTTCACTTTTTGGTCTTATCACACTAGCATTCAAACCCCTATGGGTGCTACCCCTTATTTGCTAGTCTTCAAAGTAGAGGTAGTCTTACCTCTTAATGTCTAGATTACCTCTATTCACATATCCTTGTAAGACATCATTTTTGAGAGAAGATATCATCAAGAGCATTGATATTGACTTGAGATACTTGATGAGTGCCTCATAGATACACTTAACCATCTTTTTTTCTATCAAGAGCGAGTCAAGAGTGCCTATAACAAGTAATTGAAACAATGAGAATTCAAGATCAGAGACCTCATCCTAAAAAAATAAACATGTGACCAATATGGAGAAAATAAAGTCAGTTAAGTTTGATTTCAATTATATTAGACCCTACATCATAACCCAAAACTATGGATTAGGAGCTTATCATTTGTCCTCTCTTGAAGGCAAACTAGAACCTAAGCTTCTCAATGCTTTACACCTCCATCTTTTCTTTTGTTAAATAAGGATCAAACTCATATTTTTTCTAACTTAAGATCATCCCTTCATTTATAATATTTTAATCTTCCTCACCCCTTTATCCCATCCCATTGAGGACAAACAATTACAATATATAACCATGTAATTAACCATCATAGTCATAGCCTAATCCTAAATATGGGTATCATAGCTCTACCCAAGCATGGTTCTCATGGATACTTTTCATCCATAATCAAATGGAATCCTATGGTAATTTTCTCTCAAACAAATCCCTTCAACCATCATTACCCTATTGTGCTCTAGTTTTTTCCCTCATCAAAGGTGAACCTTTAATCTTATATAGACTTGTCCATGTCTAACCTAACATCAAAACTATTGACCAAATTTGACCTTGTAGGTCAAATTGGGACCCCTATAGGTAAAAACTTGAATTTTATATGTTTTATGGGGTCTAATATCTTTTCATGGGGTGTATTATAGTTCATTTTATGTTATTTAATGCTATATTATCCTTGGTCTTAGTCATATTATTCAATTTGTCATTTTGGGTCATTTAATGGGTTTTTAGGGATCATAAATTCAAGTGGCATGGTTTCCAAGGTGTATAGATGCAATTTTTTCCTTTAAATCATCCAATAGGTTAGACTCCATATCAGTAATGTCAGTGAAATCATAATCATGTAGGTTATCTAACTAAAATTCAAGAAACTAACTAAAAATGGTGAGTTTAGCATTTGTACAGCTGATGGGGAAGTGTGCCACATGGAGTAAGGTCATATAATTCCTCTCAATCTTCCTCACACTCATATAAATTGTTGAAATGCTTTGTAAGTTCCATTTTGGATCTAAAACCATTCTTCTCCTTATTTTCCTTTCTAAACATATAGAAGTGACCATTAGGTTTGTGCTTAGTATGGACAACTAAAGAGGTTTCAGGTTAAATGACTTTAAGAGGTGATAGTATACTTAGATACAGTAATTTTAAAAAAAATATTTTGAATAGTGGTGTTCTTTGATTTATGAACCATCCTCATGAAGTTGATTATCCTTTTCTACTTACTTTTTCATGTACCCTATAGGTTTTGCTCCATTTTGGGCAAGTACGTATGGACTAGTTCATTATGTTGAATAAAAATTATTTTGGATACATCCTCATATTATATCCATTATTTTTTTCATGTTTCATGATGTTTTTCTGAGAAAAATAGCTTAGGTTGCAAGAGGAAGCACTTATTTGTATAACAGGTCATTTTTCACCATTTGTAGGATTTCTTGATTTGATAGTAGTTTTGGAGCATAAAGATAAGTTATTTTATATATTTAAAATTTTATCTTGATCAAATTCACCTATAAATCTCTTTTCCAAGTCAAATCTTCAAGTAATTACAATCATATGCAACATATTCAATTAGGTATCCATTAATGTACATATTCTAGCATATCTTGTAAGTGTATCACATTAGATTAGAGCTATTGAGGATTTTTAAAACACCTTGATAGTGATAAAATAAATTTTAGTAGTTGGTGAAGATTTCATGCCTATCTATGATACCACTCACTATACAAATTATTCTAATCTACTCATTTCTATTTACAACTCACATACACCTACAGATGCCCTCATAAAGACCAATCAAATTGAAAGGCAATGTATAAGATTAGAAAGTTTTTAAGAGTGAGAAAATTTATTTTGAACTTCTAAAAATGAATAAAATAAATTTAAACCTATGAATCATTCACATTGCTCTTAAGACCATTCTCTACTTGTATAATAGTATAACTACCTACATGTGGGATCACAGAGATATAAATGTGTCTGCATAGGGGAAGGGGAGAATGGTGAATAATTTTTGGAGTTATATTATTTTTTATTTATTATGGAAGAATAATTTGAGGTGTTAATTTGAAAATTTTAAGTGGAGAAACTTTCAAAACATAAGATGACAAGTTCAAGCCCATAATCCCTAAAACTGTAAAACATAGCTCCTTAAGGTTTTGTTAATATCCCGTTATAAGATTACCAATTAAATTTATTCATAATAATGTGATAATATTATATAATATATAAATGAAAAAATCCATGAAAAATATGGAGGGAATAAGAGTAAGTTAATATAGTAGTTTAGCTCTTCAAAGTTGCCATTTGACATACTAAATTTCCTCACTGTTATCTACAAAATTTGAGTGATTGACATTGCTTCCCAAAGAGATAGTGAATAAGGAAGCGTTAATGGTAGATGGTATAAAATGGTGAAAATTAAAATAATAATTTTCAATTTCTATCCATATATATCAACACAAAATATATACCCTTACATGTCTACCTATAGGCCTCTTTGCACCACAAATATGCACCTACAGACTGGTTGTAGGGTCACCATGGAGGGTAAGATTGATAAATTTGGTAATAGAGTTAATTAAAATAATGAGAGGTAATTTAAGGTATAAAATGGTTTTTTAAGATTAAAATAGGGTTGTGTTCATTGAATTCAAAGCTTATAACATATGGGAGACACCTATAAGACCTCTCATAGTCAACTGTAGTTGACTATGAAGTGCAGGGAGGAAGTAACTTGGGTTTATTCAAGTGTTTATATAATTATAATGAAATAAATTAATTAAAACAAGTAAAAAATTATCTCGTAATGTGTAAATATAATATAATCACTATAACCAGGTCCTAATCCATGCAAATAACACCTATAGGGGTCCTTCTTAAGTAAGAACACGGTCTACAATTCATGACAGTTGATAAGAGAAGTATGAAATGGGAAGGTTAGAGGTATATAAGATGATTAATGTGTTTTAATTAACCATAAAAATTATGAAACCCATTAAAAAAAAAATCTTATCATGTGATAGAAATCAAAGGGAAGATCTCTAATGAAAAACATAGTTGATAAGCTAGAAGCCTGCATACAGTCCATCTCACACAGTCAGTCCTGGATTTGAAGAGTTGGAAGGTTATATGACCTAAAAAAAATAAAAAAATTGGTATATAATTTCTCCATAACTTTTATAACCATATAAAATCTTCATATTTTTTTATTAAATAGGGGGAGTACCCTTTGTTTTGTCTCAGATAGAGGGCACTCCCTTGGGAACAAAACTAGTAAGTTTAATGGAGAGTGTATAAGGAGATGAAAAAAAGAATTGTTTTGAAATTAAAGGTAGGTTTATAATTTTGATAAAAATTTATAAAAATAATAATAACCATGCAAAAAATTATGGAACCAAACAGGGTGCACTGAACCCTCAAATTTGTAGACAAGCATACTAGGCATGGCTAGGCCTAAAAGTCTAAATGATAAGGCATTTCCACTTAAAACCTTAGGTGAGATTTATAACTTGTTAAATAATTTTTTTTTGTTTATTTTAATATGTTTTAAATATTATGTAATTAATATAATTCCAATAAGATGGTTTGGATGACAAAGGTTGTAGCCAAGTCTATGAGGCATGCTTAAGCCTAGTACCCAATTGGGGGTCCAACTTCAATTCCACCTTGAGATTAAAATTATAAATTACTAAATAATGTTTAAATTATGTATTTGGATGTTTAAAATCTATTATAATTAATTTAAGGCATCAAAAAATTCATTTTGGGCTTAAACATGTATACATGACTACTAAGCATGACTAGGCCTAGAAGCTAAATGAAGAGTCACTTCTACTTTTAACATGAGGTGAGAATTATAGCCTATCATAGAATGTTTTTGGGAAAATTTTAGATGTGTTAAATCTCTTTAAATTTATATAAATATCAATATAATCCACTTTGGAGCTCAAAACCCACTCAGGCTTGTAGGAAAGGGAAGGAAAAGCTCGATAAGGTGATTTCAAGTGCTCATATCTCTCTTGATGTTTTTCATGGGGATATAAGGAGTTATGGGAAGTTTATAAATGTATTTAAATATGTTTTAATTTAATTTTTTAGGAGATCAAATGTTCCATTTTTATGAACAAAGATTAAGAGTCAAAACTACTCAAAACCATTGCAAACCCTTATTAGTGACCCGCTTAGGAAGATGAAGCTAGAAAGCTACTTTAATGGACTATTTTGACAAGGGTGATGATTTTAAATTATATAATACTCTCTAAGGCTCCCCCCCACACTTTTTAGATGTATTTAATTGTATTAATATGGTACTAAATTTTTTACTTTTGACTATTTTGTGTGTTTTTCAAGTTATAAGAGGTTTAAAGAGATGAAATCAAGTTTGTGAGGAATATTAGGACTTTTTTTAACCCATAAATTCCATTTAATTCTTAAAAACAAGTCCTAAATGTCTAAACTAGATGCTTCATCTCAACCAGTCAAAACTAGCATAGTAAACTAGCTAGTGAGAAGGGTGAAAAACTTCAAATCAACTAATTTTAAGATGTGATTGATACCTATAAGGCCATGGATGGTATTTAAATGTGTCATAAAATACCTCCAATATATTTTCATGGATAAATAATTCCTTTTTATATGCCAAGTGTGCAAGGTGCATGGAAGAGGAGTTTCTTAGATTGTAGCTGATGATAACACATTTTAGGAAGGTTATAAATGACTAGGACTACAACCAATTCATGGAAGGCATGTATAAAATCCTTCCCATTAATTATAATCATCATACCTATCACTAATATATTTTGGTACATCCAATAAAGGATAATCATGAAGGCAATTTTTTTGAGCTAGAATAAGGGGTTTTATGCCACTTTATAAGAGTTTCATGCCTTGTATGGACACTTGTGCTTCCTAACCTTTCATGGTTTATCCAAAATCTTATTATCATGTAAAATTAACTCATTTTATTATCTTGACAATTATACTTATTACCCTTGGACTTCTCTATTCTCCTCTCTCTCTCTCTCAAGTTCTATAAGAACTAGTAATTTTGGCATTTATAACTTATGCTCCACCTGAGTATGGTAAAGCCCTACTCATTTTCATACCATTTTATCAATATTAATACTAATTTTTTACATTTTAATGACTATTATAGTGTTTTTTACTTGGATGATAGATATTTCTTAGTGAAAACTATTGATTCCTTAGCTTGTTGTCTCATTCTTTCACCCTATTTATAGCTGGAAAGCTTCTTCTTATAGGGCATATGAAGTGTTTTATTAATTGTCAAGTTTGAGTGATTTATTATATTCAATAGTGTAATTCATGGCCTCTTTGTCTTGTCCTCTTAACCTAAATATTAATCCATAACCTCATAATGTAATATTAGTGTGAGAATATGTAGATTGGAGAAGTGTATGTTTGGTTAGTCTCTTGGTTTCATGTGTAACATGTAACTGGTTAGAATTCATCAACTTATTTGGTTTATCAAATATTTTAGAATAGTTTTCTTTCAATTTTCTCTCTCCCTTTTTTCCCCTAAATTTTAGGTGTAGTAGTGATCTAGAGTGGTACATCAATGTAGCTAGCCCTATTTAGAGATTCACCTCACCCTTAGGCTACCCACAAGCATAGAGGTTTTTCCATTATACCACTTTGATGAGGATAGGTTAGTCATATCCTTAAAGGGTGAAAATTCAAGTGACAATAGTTTTTGGCATGCCTAATGGGACTCTTGGTCTAAGAGGTTGAAATATTTTTGGTGTTGTCTTTTAACAATCAACCTTTAGAGGCATTTATCCAAGCATCAATGGCAACTCTAAAGTTATATCAACTGATCAAGTAGCCCAATTATCTTTTGAATATTTTTGGTAACATTTTACTTTGTTTTATTTCTTTCAATAAAGTTTCATCGCTAATTTTGATCTTGAATACTATTTTACACAAGTTGGTGAGACATATCCAGCTTATGATACTCCATATCAGTCTTGGTGTGATCCTTACTAGTTTTACTATGACCATGGTCAACCTTATCATGATCCTTATCAACACAATAGTCAACCCTATCATGAGTTGTATCAATCCTACAACTAACCTCTTTAATATCTTTCTTCTCCTAGTCAACCTAGCCACTTTTCAACTCAATACATTTAAACCTTCAAGAAAGCTCTTTTGGGGTATGAGAAGTATATGTTATAGCTTGATACACTAGGGGGGCATGGTCAACATGTTCCTAGTCATTTCACTCATTAGGTGATAGATGTATTAGATTTGGTAAAAACAGAGTGGGAACTTATTTAGAGAGCTAATTGGAAAAGGCTCACAAGTGAGATGCTAGATATGAGTGGCCTAGTTCATCTTCAGAAGATAGGCTAAAAATTCATGAAAGTGAGGCTCACCAAACCTATCAGACTTCATATACATTTCATCAAGATTTTTATTAGTCTTACATGACCCCTATTTATGAGCCCAATCAATATTATCAAAGCCATCTTTCTCCTAATTAGTTATAAGAGACAAATGACAAGAAAAACTATTTTTTTAAAGCAAATATTGATAGGTACATTGAGTTGGATAATTTGTATATGGAAAATTCCATGTCATCAATAAAATAATAGGAATCTAATCCCTCATTTCCCTCTCTAATTATAGCCCCACCTCAAGAGAAGACCTCTAGATATGAAATTTCAAGTTGGAGATAAGGAGGAAATTCAAAGCCTAAGGAGACCAAAAGATTATTAAACACTTCATCCACTCAAGTTAAATCACCACCTAAAGAAAAGACTCCTGATCTTAACATCCTAAGATGGAATAAGATAGTGGATTCATGGGGAAATAAAGAAGAAAAAAGTCTTGATAAAGAGTGTGAATTTGAGAAGGAACTTGATCCTATACAAACCCCTCCCACCCTTCCTCAAGAGACCTCTTATCTTCCATGTTATCCCTTTTTTACTCCTCATCCTCATGATTATGCCTATAAATTTCAAGAGAAACTTTTCCAAGAGAACATAGCCAAGAAAATTGAAGAGTTAGAGTCAAGGAAGAAATTGTTAAGCCAAGGTCTGATGGAAGATTTAGACCTAAAAGAAGATCATATGCCTAAACACAGCCCATATAACCTCCCTCAAGAGAATAATTCTGCTAAATCAGATGTCAATGAAGTCCTTGTCCAATGGAAGGAAGAAAACTAAGATATTTTAGCCAAATGTCTACCTCCCCTTCCTTAAGAGCTTTCAAAAGAATCCCACACACTTCACCCTAAATCTAATTCTGAGTTGGTGTGCCACCTCCAACAAATAGTTCATCTTGTCCTCACCTCATCACACTTTGCCCTAATATACTTGTGGTCTAGGAAACTAAAGAGGAAAAATTGGTTGATAAGAAAGGATAACTCTTTCTTGAATAAAACATACCTCCTTGGTAGCATCATTGGGCTAAGTCACACGATTTCAAGATGCCTAGTCTTGGAATCACTATAAAGGAGGAGATGGAAGATCTTACAGACCTTAAGAAGCAAAATCAGGTTATATCAATTGAGATAAAACTTGAGATCCATAAAGATGTCTTAAATTTTGAAGGTGAATGTGCAATTAAGGATGGAGAATAATTTCAATTCATCCCCAAAAAGGTGGCATTCCTAGAAGAATATCTTTAGACCAAGGTGAAAGATGTTGTTCTTGAAAATGACTCACTACCTTAGCCTAATCTTGAATCACCATTAGATTCATTGGAGCTTGAATAACACTAGCATAAGGAGATTGAAGAGGTAGTGGTTTTCAATGATGAAGAAGACAAAGAGTATTGGTAGCTATAAATGAAGCTATTTCAAGAGATTGAAGAGTTTTGTCACATTGATGAGAAAGTAAATGACAAAGTGAAGACTCTTCCATGAAGGACATTGACCAAGATATAGTAGAGTATGTAAATCTCCTTGATGAGCGAGAAGAACTTGCAACTAAGAATAATCCCAATCCTATTGAGAGCACTATGGAAAGAAAGAAGGCATGCTCCTATGAATCACCATTAGAAGTTGTAATTGAGGATACATATGAAAAAATTGAGGATATTTGGATGAAATAATATTTCATTTCCATATACAACTTGTTTGGATCTACTTAGTTCTCATTAAACATCATGCCAATGAAGCTGGAAAACACCATGAAGAAGATGGAGGCATCAATGCTAAAAGTCAAAAGGCTACATGTCTCACTAAGTAATTCATGTCATAAAGCAAGGAAAATTTCAAACTTCCCATTTGATCTAGGAGGGAGTTTTCATATCAAGTTATTTAGTGTTTGAGTTAGTTTGTTTAGTTCGTTGTGTGTGTTTCATAAGTTCTCATAAACACGTGTTTACTTTTGCTTTGTGTGTCTTTTGATTTATGTGGTTGAGGTATTCATTGGTATTGTATTTATTAAATTTTATTTTCAATGTCCTCTTATTTTATCTCAAACTTTAGATGACTCCCTAAGCCCAATAGACAGATAAGACTATTGGTTTAGTTAGTATAATAGGCATACTACCCCTATGAGTCACCAATTTTTTGACCAAATTTGACTTTATAGATCAAATTAGGGCCCATATAGGTAAAAAAAATTAATATGTTTTATGGGGTATAATATCTTTTTATGTGGTGTGTTATAGTTCATTTTATGTTATTTAATTATATATTAGCCTTGGTCTTAGTCATATTAGTCAATTTATCATTTTGAGTCATTTAGTGGGATTTTAGGGATCACAAATGCAAGTAGAATGATTAACAAGGTGTTTAAATGTAATATTTTACTTTAAATAATCCAATAGGTCAGATTAACTATTACTAATATCAGTTCAATCATAAATTTGTAGGTTATCTAACTAAAATTCAAGAAACTAACTGAAAAAAGTGAGTTTGGCACTTGTACAACTCATGTGGAAGTGTGAAACATAGGGTAAGGTCATTAAATGCCTATTAATATTCCTTAAACTCATATAAATTCTTTAAATTATATGTTAGTTCCATTTTTTAGCCAAAATAGTTCTACTCCTTTGCTTTTTTAGACATACAAAATTGACCAACAGGTTTGTGTTTAGTATGGACAAATAAAGAAGTTTTAGGTAAAATTATTTTTGGGAGGTGATATTAAAATAAAATACCTTAATTTAAATATAAATATTTTTAATAATTGTGGCATGTGATTTATGAACCATTTTCATGAAGTTGACTGTGTTTTTCAGCTTGTTGTTTCATACACCCTAAAGTTTTTTCTCTATTTTGGGAAATTTTGTATGAACCAATTGGTGATGTTGAATATAGATGATTTTTGATACCTGATAAGATTATATACATTATTTTATTCATTTTTAATTATGTTTTTATGAGAAAAATAGCTTAGGTTGCAAGAGGAAGCACTTTCCTATGCAACAAGTAGTTTTTCACCATTTACATGATATATTTCTTTGATAGTGGTTTTGGAGGATGAAGATAAGTTTTTTTATATTTTTAAAATATTATATTTGTCACCTTCACCTCTAAATATCTTTTTCAAGTCAACTCTTCGTGGAATTATAGTCATATACAACATATTCAATTAGGTAGCCATTAATGCATGTCTATAGGCATCTCTTGGAAGTGTATGACATTGTATTATAGTTATTGAGAATTGTTTTAATACATTTATAATGATAAAATCCATTTTATTATTTTGTGAAGATTTCAGGCCTATCAATGAGACCACTCACTATACACATGATTCTAATCTGCTCACTACCTACTTACAACTCACATACACCTATTGGTGCCCTTATAGAGACCAATGATATTGAAAGGAAATGTATAAGATAATCAAGGTTTTGAGAGTGATTAAATTGATTTTGAATTTTTTTTTAAAGGTCTAAACTACATTTAAAACTATAAATCATGAACATTTCTCACAAGATCATTCTCTACCTATACACTAGCATAACCACTTATAGGTGGGATCATAGAGATATAAATGTGTCTAAATAGGGAAAGGGGAGCATGTTAATCATTTTTAAATTTATAGTATGTTTTTTTATCAAGGTATACTCATTTGAGGTGTCAATTTGACAATTTTAAGTGGATAAACTTTAAAAACATAAGATGACAAGTTCGGGCCCATAATTCCTAGAATTGTAAAATAGAGATCCTTAAGGTTTTATTGATATCTTGTTATAAGATTCCCAATGACATTTATGCATAATAATTTGATAATATTTTAGCCTATATAAATTAAAAAAATTTATGCAAAATATTTAAGGTATAAGAGTAAGGGAAGATAGTAGTTTATCTCTTCAAAGTTACCATTTGACACATTGAATTTCCTCACTGTTATCTATAGAATTTGAGTGATTAGGTGCATTACTTCCCAAAGTGATAGTCCATAAGGAAGTGTTCATGGTATATGGTATCTAGTGGTTAAAATAAACCTAATAATTTTCAAGGTATATACATATATTTCAAGACATAAGATATACCCCTACATGTCTACATATATGCCTCTTTATACCATAAATATGCACCTGCATGGTGGCTATAGGGTCACCATGGAGGGTAAGCTTCATAACTTTAGTAATATAATTAATTATAATAATTATAGGTAATTTAAAGTAAAAAATTGTTTTGGTATCTTCAAATAGTGCTGTTTTTATTTAATTCAAAGCTTAGAACATATGAGAGACACTTACAGGACCTCTCACAATCAACTGTAGTTGACTATGAGGGGCAGAGAAAAAGTAAACTAGGTTTATTGATGTTTTAATATCATGAGAATCAAAAAAATGAATTAAATGACAGAAAAAATTATCTTTTAATGTGTTAAGAAAACATAATCACTATAAACAAGGCCTAATCCATGCAAATAACACCTACAGGGGTCCTTATCAGGAAAAACATAGTCTATAGTTCAAGATAGTTGATTGGAGAAGTATGAAATGAGAAGGTTAAGGGGATATAAGATTAGTAATTTTCAAAAAATAAACATAAAAATTATTACACCCATTTCAAAAATATCTTATCATGTGATAGATTTCAAAGTAAAGGTCTCCAATAAAAAACATAGTCTGCATGCTAGAAGCTTGCATACAATCTATCTCACACAATTAGTCTTGGACTTTTGAAGATTTGGAAGGGAAAATGACATAAAAATAATCCAAAATTTGTTATATATGGTCTCCATCACTTTTATAACCATATGAAATATTCATGTTGTATTATAAAACAAGGGGAGTGCCTTCTATTTTGTGTTAGATAGAGGGCACTTCTTTGGGAACAAAACTAGCAGAGGAAAGTGTATAAGGAGATGAGACAAAGAGTTGTTTTGAAATTTAATATAAGTGTATAATTTAGATAAAAATTATATAAATAATATGAAACAATAAAAATAAGATGGAACCAAATAGGGTGATCTGAACCATCAAATTTATAGATAGGCATATTAGGCATGGCTAGGCCTAGAAGTCCAAATGATAAGGAATTTACACTTAAAATCTTATGTGAGAATTATTTATTGTTAAATAATGTTTTTTTGGGTAATTTTATATTTTTTAAATATTATTTAATGAATATAATTCTAATAATATGGTTTGGATGGCAAAGGTTGCAGTCAAGTCTATGAGGCATTGTTAAGCCTAGTGCCCAATTAGGGGTCCAACTTCAATTCCAAATTGAGATGAACATTATAACATATTAAATAGTTTTTATAGTATTAATTTGTATGTTTAAAATATATTTTAATTTAGGTAATACATCAGAAATGTCATTTTGGGCTTAAACTTGTAGATAAACCTACCAAGCATGACTAAGCCTATAAGCCAAATGAAAAGTCACTTCTAATTTTCACATGAGGTGAGAATTATATCCTATTATATAATTTTTATGGGGAAATTTTTTATGTGATAAATCTATTTTAATGATATTAAATCACAAGATAGTCCATTTTTGAGCTCAAAACCCACTTAGGATTGCAGGAAAGGGAAGGAAAAGCTCAATAAGGTGATTTCAAGTGCTCATATATCTCTTGATGTTTTTAATTGGGATATAAGGAGTTAGGGAAAGTTGATAAAGGTATTTAAATAGGTTTTAGTGAAATTTATTGGGAGATCCAATGTTCTATTTTTATGAACAAAGCTTAAGAGTCAAAACTCATCAAAACCCTTATAAACCCTTGCTAGTGACTTGATTGGGAAGATGAAGCTTGAAAGATACTCTAATGTACCATCTTAACTATGATGATGATTAAAAATTTTATAGGAATCTCTTAGGATCCTCCTCACCCTTTTGAGATGTACAAACTTTACAAATAGGGTATGAAACAAGGTAATTTGACTATTTTATGTGTTTTTTAGGTTACATGAGGTTTCAAGAGATGAAATAAAGTTTTGGGGGAAGATTAAAACTTTTTATAACCCATAATTTCAATTTAATTATTCATAACAACTTCTAATTTTCCAAACTAGATGCTTCATCTCAGCCAGTCAAAATTAGCACAATGGACAAGCTAGTGAGAAGGGTGAAAAACTTCAAGTTAGCTAATTTTAAGGTGATATTTATGACTCTAAGGGAATGGAAGGTATTGATAGGTGTCATCCACTCCCTTCCATGGATTTTCATAGAGAACTAATTCCTTTTTGGAGGCCAAGTGTGTAGAGTGGATAAAAGAGGAATTTCTTAGAATGTAGATGATAGCTCATTTTTGGAAGGTTCCATATGACTAAGAATACAACCAATTCATGGAGAGGAATTTATAAAATACTTCCCATTCATTCCAATCATAATAAATATCCCTAGTTAGTTTTGAGATGTTCAAGAAAGGCTAATCATGAAGGCAATTTTTTTGAGCCAAAATAAAGGGGGTTTATTGCACTTTACAAAAGTTTCATGCCTTGTATGGATATTTGTGCTTTTTTAACTTGCATGTTTCATCCAAAATACTATTATAATTCATAATTAAATCCTTTTATTTTATTTATAAGTGTCTTTATGACCCTTGGAATTCTCTATTCTCCTCTCTCTCTCAAGTTTTATAAGAACCAGCCATTTTGACATTTGTAATTTATGCTCCACCTAAGTATGGTGAAGCCCTGATGATTTGAATACCATTTGATCAATAATAATACTTATTTTTACCTATTCATGAATTTTATAATGTGTTTTAATTGGATGATAGATCTTGCTTAGTGAAAACTATGGATTACTTAGCATGTTGTCTCATTCTCTCACCTTATTTATAGCTATAAAGCTTCTTTTTGTAGAGAATATGAAGTATTTTAGAAAGTGCCAAGGTCAAGTGAGTTATTATATTCACTAGTGCCTTTTAAGGCCTCTTTTCTAGTATTCTTAGCCTAAACATTAATTCATAACCTGATAATTTAATATTGATGTGAGAATATGTAGATTAGAAAAGTGTATGTTTGGTTAGTCTCTTGGTTTTATGTGTAACATGCATCTGGTTAGAAGTCAACCACTTATTTAGTGTATCACCTTCCTTATAATAATTTTCTTTCATTTTTCTCTCTCCCTTCCTCCCTATATTTTAGGTGTAGTAGTGATCTAAAATGGTACATTAAGGGAGCTAGCCCTATCTAGAGATTCATCTCATCCTTAGGCTACCCATAAGCCTAGAGGTGTTTTCATTATGTCACTTAGATGAGGAGAGATTAGGCATATCCTCAAATGGTTAAAATCTAAGTGATAAAAAAAATTTGGGATATAAAAATATCACTTGGGTCAAATGTCTTCAACATGCAGACTACTCTCTTAAAGGATAGTTGACCAAAATATAAATTACTTAAAAAGATAGAATGTTCCCTTAAAGGAAAACTATCAAAATGAACAAACCTAAACTTAAACCACTCCCTGAAAGGATAGCTAAGTCAATTTTGTCAAAATTAAATCATTTAAATCTTCCCTCATTGATCATCTTCACCAACCTATAAAAACAAAACAATGAAAGAAACCATATCAAAATCAAGAACAAGTTATCCCAACAAATTTGTAACTAGCTTTCATATATAACATCATTAGACTTCCCACATCGATCAATCTACACCTTGCATTAAAATATGGACTTGTCTACTAGGGTTATTAGGTCACCTATATAAGGGGCAAACCAACTCACAAGAGGTTACACTACCTTTCACACCACCTATCACCTATCCCCCCTTTTATAAAATCTACAAATCAAGGGATTTATGAGCTTACTTGACACGATGTGATCAAGACACATTTTTACCAACCAATGCATGATAATGTGAAACATTCAAAAGGCTTATGTTCCTTAAGCCAATCTAACTTTAGTTTTGTTTGTCTCTTACCAATGAAGAAGCATCATGACTTTCCCTTATCCTCTGATATTGGGTTCACATATTCATTTAGATATGTCTCATGTTTTTCATCTCTTTTCCCACATCTAGTTTGGTTATCTAACTTAATTTATGTGTTATCATCAACAAAATAATTATAAACCATAAACATCACATCATTATAACATCATAACATAACCTACCCCAACTTACCCAACCACCCATATATAATACCTAATTACCCTAATTTTATCCTCTACCTTGCCTATAACCTATCTACCCTCCCGATTTAGTTTTCACCTAAAAATTCAACTAAAAGACCCTACACCCAAAAATTAGGGAAACACCCAAAAAACCTCCTAAACCAACAACCAATTGAGAAAATTCAACTAAAAATGACCAAAACAATTAATTTACCAAATCAATGCAGTCCCTATCTCATTCCTCAACCATCATCGAGGAGGAATCCTAAGTCCTAATACCTAACCACATCCCTGCCTACCCCACATCCTTGGTCCAACACTCAGTCAACTCAATAATCAATTCCACCCAATACACAACTCAACAACCACCTCATCAACACTCTTGTATAAAATGCCAAAGTCACAAAATTCATAAGAGTCAAGAGAGTCAAAAGCAAAAAGTTAAAATGACTTGGCTTTTTATCTTTTTATCCTCTAAATTTTTAGGGTTTCCCCTTAACCATTGATGGTCAGGGTGACCATTGATGATTGATCTTCGGACCCCTAATTATTGATATTTAGGATGTCCACTTTTCAAACTTTTTGCACCAATACCTTAGTACCATCTTTTGGATACCACCTTCTCCACCTACCCTACCAACCATGTCCAACTCAACATTCATCATTCTGGCCCAAATTATTACATATTTGAGATGATCTTGCTTGGTCCTTTTTAACCACACCAACCAACACTACCATGTTTAAAATTTTAATTTTCACCACTTAGTACATGCCCGACCATTTGTGTTTTCCTAGGAGCACTTCCTACCTCAGATACTTGTGAAAACATCAACCTATCTAAGAGATTTGATTAGAATAACCTGATCAACTATGCCTAAGGTTGTGGCTTGGTTACCCCATTACTAATCTTTATAGAACCAACTTTTTATTTTTACCAACTATGGTAATTTAGTCTATGTGTCATCTTGCCTATCACACTTAGTTGCATTTTATGTGCATATTTGTGCTCTGAATTCCCAACCCTTTTCTCACCAACCTCTTGACTCACCATAACCACTTATCAAACCTGCACCTAATTTGGTTTCCCTCATTGATTCTTAGTTTGAGTGGAAATACCTCTTACCATACTTGAGCCAACCAAACCTTTGACCTACAATCCATTTCTACTTTATATCTTCCTAACATAAATTACATAACATAAAAGCAAAAATTTAGACACTAGAAAACCTTGCATGATGGTTCTAGATGTTGAAACACCCTTGGATTAGACCATTACCTAACCTCTTACCATGACTATAAGATAGTTTATCTAACTAGCTAAACCTAACTCACTAACCTACCTTTTTACCCCACTTAACTTTGAAACCTCAACCACGAATGATCACCTTCACTATTGAAAGTCACCTTGACCATCGATGGTCAGGTCCATACCACTTGAATACTCAAACTTGGTCTATGTGTGAACCCAAACACATCATAATTTAATTCATGTAGTGAGCTAATATATCAATAATTAAATTTGTGTAACAATTTCCACCCCTTATAAAACCTAAACCTCCATCTCTTTTGCTTATAAAAGAGAGTATCACGAGTTGAAAAAAAGATCCTTTCATCCAAGAATTTTATCAATCAGGCTATCAACTAGTAGTCATCATGAGCTTCTAACACTAATAACTTCTTTTTAAAGTCTTCACTCCAACAAGTTATCAACCACAATAGATACTTGAACCTCTACCAAAATTATTCCTTAAGAAAGAGTACCATTACTCTACCAAAATAACTTTATATTAGTTACTGACTATCAAACAAATAGTTAAGTACATTTTTTGTTTTTTCAAACTTTGATTATTTAGTTTTTGACCCAGACCCTTCTACATCATATCTTTTGATCCCTTCTATAACCTAAACATGAATCTTTTATGAAACACCCTCATATACCATAAAAACCATTGACAATCACCCTAACTGTCGATGGTTAATTTCAACTACCAATGGTCACCCAATCACCAATGGTCACTTGAACCATCGATGATCATCCCAACTATTGATGGTCACTATGGTAAGAAATAATAACAATCTATTTCCACTTACTTACTCTCAATTAAATTTTCACTTTCTATCTTTCTGCCTATTCACAAAGACCCCACCTATTTTATGAGACCAACCTAACCTATTTGGTATTAGTATTGACCCTCTTATTACTATAATTAGTTTATTTCCTTTATCAAGTATTTATTTCTTCTTGGATTCCCTTTCAATCATTTTTGTCATTCGATATAAGTATTTAATCTTAATTTCTTTTAGCTTAACTATTTTAAGAGAGTGGGTTGACATCCTCCTAGTTCACTCATGTTTATTAGATCTAGCTCACACTAGGCAATCCACCTTACTACCCATCTAATAACCCCTTTGCATTAGTGATTTTTTATCTACAAATCATTCTTCCCAAGACAAACAGGAGCTCTTCACAATCATCTAGATCACATGTGCACAAAAAATAGTTTCTTATACTATACCCATATTTAGTGATCCAAAAATTGGGTTCACCTTTTTGATAAATCAAATAGTTTTTAAAATTAGATACTAAAAATTTCAATTCCTTAATATTAAATAAAATTGGATGCAAAATTGTTTATTTCTCAATTAAAACAAATAAAAAATGTATTTGTTGTTATAAAAATGAATATGAGTGAATGAAAACTCTGAAAACTCATTTTTGAATCAAAACTCTTATTTTCAAATTGATCTATGAACAATAATTAACCTCCTACTAATAAATACTATTTTATTCAAAATGGATTTTAAAAATATAATAAGTCATTTTACAAAATTTAATTAAAAGGGATTGACTTTTAAATCTTTGAATGTGAATTTTTAAAATAATTTTGAATATGAGTGTTGTGAAAACTCATACAATTCTTTTATTTAGTTAAACCATTCTATTCATATTTTTATCCCTTCAAATATATCATAATAAATTTTCCATAATTAATTTCCAAATATCAGTTAATAATTTAAAACTAAAAAATTACTAGAAAAATGAAAAATAGAGACGAGATTATTTACGAGGTTCGCCAATTGTCTACATCTTTAGGTTCATTTGAACTAATCCATATAAATAAGATGTACATATAGAATTTAAAACTTACATCCTTGTATGGATTAATAAAGCTTGTAGCTCTGTGTGATATGAAGAACTCATCTATAGAATGTAAATATTCTTCTCTTGACCCAAACAAATACCTGTAAATGTTTATAGCTCTCTTGAATGGGCTAAATAATTATTTCAATCAAAGAAAAAATATTCTCAAAGGATTTATACAAATATCTTTAGCTTATAAATCTTTGTAATTTATACAGGTTGAAAAGGACTCAAAAATGAATTTAAACATGATCAATTCACTAAATTAAATAACCCATGTTCTTCAAACAAAATAGACCTTCATCTATATGGACAATCTATACTTGAAATTTTTGGTAACATTCTTTCTTTGTCAAAAAATAAGTAACATGTCCATTTATATTGGCTTTCAGTGACTCTCTCTAAACTCCTCTATAAGTTACCATGTAAGCTCTCCAAAAAATAATAAAAAACCTCAATATTTAAAAATTGCTATATAACTAATATTGGATAGCAATTTTCTATTTCTTCCCAAAATATAGTTAAACACTGAATAGACTACATGCATATAATAAAGGAATAAAAATTACATAAATGATGGGAGGTTGAAACTCCATACTTTATTTAATAAAGCACTTACTAAAAACCAACTCATAACCCATAAAAACTATGCATATTTTGTTTAGATGATGCATGCTTAATTTAACACCAAACATTAAATATGAAGATAATTAAAACATCTCCATAAATTTTCACGCCCCATCCATGAATATTCCATGTGGGAAGGAAAATATGCATGTAATGTCTAAACACCAAACATAAAGCATAAAGGTTTTGAGGATAATGTTTTAAACTTTAGTTTTAAAAAAAACATATCCATGTATTTTGGTCTAAATAAAGACCATCACTTCCATTCTAAAATAGATTAGGATAAAACTAAGTTTAAAACTTTAGTTTTTAAAAAACACATAACCCATTTAAATCTCCACCCATCAAAATGACATGGAATTCCATGTGGACCATGGTAAAGTGGAAGAAAAAGTGGGATGAAGGTTTTAATATATCCCAAGCTTGTTTTTAAATTAATATTCCATATAAAATATTGGGAGTGGAAATAAGATTAATTTGGGATTTGAATTTTAATTATGTAATAGTTTAATAAAACAAATAAATAAGATATTTAAAAAATAAAATTTAATAAAATTTGGGTTTAATTAAAAACATATCTCATGGTTATTAATAACTATAAAATAAGATGTTATGATTAATTTGAAAATGAAAAAATAGAAGAATTATAGTAAGAAATTAATTGGATATGTGGAATATTTTAGTGGCTTAATAGAATTATGGAAAAGTTAATAAAATTGGATGGTAAATGGTTAGGAGGTAATGTGGGTAAATTGCTAGTTTAGTCCCATATCTGCAACACAACACCCATCAACAACAAAATAAAATAATTCTAATATAAAAAGTAATTATATCAACTATTTATATTTTTTCCACATGTCAATTTTCCATTAAAAAACTTATAATTTCCACATTTTTTCAAACCATATGAAAATCCTTTAGATCAAACCTCTTTAATAAGAGATTTTTGGTCTCCAAAAGTCCAAATAATCCACTAACCTAAAAATCTCTATGAGTTCTCTTCTTACCATTAAAAATATTCCTACACTGATTTCAAATATACAAGAGCCAAATATAATATATGGAGTTATGAAGTCAATCTATCAAAATGATGCAATAAAACTCTATTTGAAAAAATATCAGTAAAATAAGACATTAAAAAAACTTCCCTACAAGAAGTCAATTGTCCAACTGAAACTATAACTTGATTATGGAGAGTAAAACAAACTCTTTACTCATTCTGCCAAAATGATCTTTTACCCAAAATATTCACAATATCTAGGAGATTCTCTCAATCCCTACACTATATGAAGGCTAATGTGTTCTCCTTGTTATATCTAATATCACACAAAGAAAATCAAAATATGCATACCCTATAAGATTTATAAACTATAATATGTGTATACTTGCATTTACAAATGTTGACCATAATACTTTGTGACTTAAATATATATGAAAAGTATAAAAACATACAATGAATTTGTCTATCCTAAGGTTATAATTGCACAATATACATAATACATGAAAGAATAATTAAGAGAAATAGATGTGATCACCATCATGTCAAACATATAGTTAACTGTTGTAACTCTAAAATTGATTATTAAATTTTTCCCTGTACCTATCAAACTCCAATACTAGTAGCTTAAAAAATTTCCATAATAAGATCCTCTTTACAAACTCATAAAATTTGAAAGTAACTATAAGAAAATATCATATAAAAGTGATGAGAAAACAAAAAATTTAACTTGTCTCGAGGTTTCCTTCATCTGAGTGTTCCCTAATTCATACCTCCACAACTCATCCAACTGAGTTAGTTTCCAAAATTTAATTACAATGAAAAACTTAAATAGGAGATAGTAAAATATCTTCAAAACACAACTTTATCAAAGTTACTTCCCTAGATCCAATAGTTAAGAATTATCTAAAAAAGTGTTGAAGATAAACTAAACATACTATTCCATACTATAGTTATGCTTATCAAAACTATTCAATTAAACCATTTTATCAATAAGAGTTTTTCCCTCTTCATGGTTTCTAAAATTGAATAGGAAGTGGTTTCATCTTATCAACTCTATCTTATGAGAGTTAGATGATTCATTTTTATTTTCAAAAAGATTTTAAAATAATTTCACATAAAAGTATATTTTACTCCCAAAGCAACCTTACACAAAGGATTTAACCAAAATGTGTAAACATGATTATATTTGAAAATAAGTTATCCTTTTGAAAAAACTATGAAGTGCACCTTTTGATAAATGGTTGACATACTATTGATGTTAAAACAATTTCCTATTTTCATCCTACAAATCTTAACAAAGTTATGAAACATAAACCAAATTATGAACCAATTGAAACTCAATCCATAAAATACAAATACATGTTCAATTTCATAAATAATGTCTTATTTTCTATTTCCATATCTTACCATAGAATTGGTCTTTTCACTTTTTCCTATAGGATTCTAAAATATGATTAGTCATCTAAAAATAAAGGATACATGACAAGGTATTAAATACCAAAATATTGTGTCAATACTAATATAAAATTAGATTTCCATCATACCTCAATCTACCCTCTGTGTAAGAATAATAATAGGACTACAACTGATTCCTCTTAGATGTGCATCACTAAATTTTTTTGACATTTTATCTGAATGCATCTCAAGAAAGAAAGGTTGATCCTCTCTCAACACCATCTCACATCTCAAGTGACAATGTGTTGTTCATCATCTGTGTTGATTTTATAGGGCTAGTGGTTCTAGAATCTTGACTATTAGAAGTTTGTCTTATTTTAATGAATTAGATCACCTTCCAATTTTACTTTGCACTATCCAACCTACATAATCAAATCAAATAGAAGAATAATACTAATATTTGATATCTAAACTCCAAATTGAAGTTTATCAACCACTGAAGCAAGTCCTAAAATCCCCTGTTCTAATACCAAAAATGTTCTAAAAAATAGTTTTATTTTTTTGATAAATTAAATAATTTTTAAAATTAGATATTAAAAATCTCAATTACTCAATATTAAATAGAATTAGATGCAGAATTCTCAATTTCCCAATTAAAACAAATAGAAATTGGATTTATTATTTTAGAAATGAATATGAGTGAATGAAAATTCTGAAAACTTATTTTTGAATCAAAACTCCTATTTTCAAATTGATCCATGAATAGTAATTATCCTCCTACTAATAAATACTATTTTATTAAAAATGGATTTTAAAAATATAATAAGTCATTTTATAAAATTTAATTAAAAGGAATTGACTTTTAAATATCTGAATGTGAATTGTCTAAATAATTTTGAATATGAGTATTGTGAAAACTCATACAATTATTTTATTTAGTTAAACCATTCGATTCATATTTTTATCCCTTCAAATATCTCATAATCAAATTTCCATAATTAATTCCCAAATATGAACGAATAATTTAAAATTGATGAAATATTGGAAAACTAAAAAAAAGAGACAAAAGATTGTTTATAGGGTTCACCAATTGGCTACATCCCCAGGTTCATTTGAATTATTCCATATAAATAAGATGTAAATACAAAATTTAAAACTTACATTCCTGTATGGATTAATAAAGCTTACAACTCTGTGTGATATGAAGAACTTGTATGTAACACGTAAACATTCTTCTCTTCACCCAAACAAATACCTATAAAAGCTTATAGCTATCCTAAATGGGATAAATAATTCTTTCACTCAGAGGAAAAATACTCACAAAAGATTTATAAAAATATCCTTAGCTTAAAAATCTCTATAATTTATATAAGATGAAAAAGACTCGAGAATAAAATTAAACATTAACAATTTACTGAATTGAATAGCCTGTGTTCAAGAAAAATAAACTTTCATCTGTATGGACCATTCATGCTTGAAATTCTTAATAACATTCCTTCTCTATCAAAAAATAAACAACCTATCCATATCTATTAGCTACTCTTTGTAAACTCCTTCGTAAGCTACCCTGTAAACTTTCTAGAAAATAATAAAAATCTTCAATCTTTAAAAATTACCATATAATCAATGTTGACTAAAAATTTTCTATTTTTTCTTGAAGTATGATTAAACTCTAAATAAACTAAAATGAATTGAAATACCATAAATGATAAGAGGTTGAAACTTCATACTTTATTTAATAAAACACTTGCCAAAAACCAACTCATAACCTACAAAGACCATACATATTTTGTTTAGATGATAACATGTTTAATTTAACACCAAACATTAAATATGAGGATAATTAAAACATCCCCATAACTTTCCATGCGCCATCCATGAATATTCCACGTGTAATGTTTTAAACTTTAGTTTTAAAAAAAACATATCCCATGTATTTTGGTCTAAATAAAGACCATCACTTACATTTTAAATGCCCACCACACTAAAAGATATTATGATAAAGATAAGTTTAAAACTTTAGTTTTTCAAAAAAAAATAACATAACCCATTTGAATCTCCACCCCGTCAAAATGGCATGGAATTCCACGTGGGCCATGGTAAAGTGGAATAAAAGTGGGATGAAAGTTTGAATATATGCCATGGCTTTTTAAAAAAAAATATTATTCCATATAAAATATTGGGAGTGGAAATAAGATTAATTTAGGATTTAAATTTTAATTATCCAATAGTTTAATAATATTCATAAATAAGATATTTAAAAATTAGAATTTAATTAAATTTGGGTTTAATTAAAAATATATCCCATGGTTATTAATAACCATAAAATAGGATATTAATATTATTTTTAAAATGGGAAAATAAAATAATTATGGTGAAAAATTAATTGGATATGTGGAATATTTTGGTGGCTTAATAGAATTATGGGAAAGTTAGTAAAATTAGATAGTGAATGATTATGAAGTAATGTGGATAAATGCCTATTTTAGTCCCACATATGTAACACAACACTCATCAACAACATAGCAAACTAATTCCAATATTAAAAATAATTATATCAACTCTTTATTTGTTTCTACATATCAATTTGCCATTACGACACTTATCCTTTCCACATTTTTCCAAACAATATGAAAATCCTCCAGATCATTTAGTTTCTTACTAATTTCTTTACTAGAAAATAAACTTAAATTAAGAGAAAATAAAAGTGATTTATAATTAATAGAGCTTTATATTGTCTATGAGAATAGTGCTTGCATATAGCTCGAAATAGGCAATCCACCTTGTTATCCATCTAACAACCCCTTTGCATTAGTGCTTTCTTATTTATAGGTCATTCTTCCCAAGACAAAGAGGAGCTCTTCAAAATCATCTGGATTATGTGCACATAAACAAATAAGTTCTTTTACCATACTTGTATTTAGTTTCTTACTAATTCTTTAACTAGAAAATAAACTAAAATTGAGAGAAAATAAAAGTGCTTTATGAGAATAGTGCTTTATATTACCTAGCATGAGCTAGATCCAAGAAGCATGAGCTTTCTAGGAGGCTATCAATCCACACTCTTAAAATAGTTAAGTTGAAAGAAATAAATATAAAATAGTTGAATCATATGATAGAAAAGACTAAAAGGAAATGCAAGAAGAAATAAATACTTGATAGAGGAAATAAACTAAGTATAGAAAATAGTGGGTCAATACTAATGCTAAATAGGTTAGGTTGGGTTCAAAAAATAGATGGGTGGATAGGAAGGCACCTCAAGGGATAAACACTAGGTGGTAGTGGTGCCCTAGGGGCATAGGCTATAATATGATATGTATAGATGTATATGATTTTAATACTAGCCTGTAAGCTGATACAACGAGATGTATATTTTTTTGAGAGAGAGATGCACATTATTATCTGTGTTATTTTATTTTGATATGACATGATGTATATGATGTGATGATGTTATATAGATGTGATTTATGGTTCATGGTTTTGATGTTTTAGATTTTATTATGATTATGCTTATGAGATGTAGACTCACTAACTTATGAATGATGTTTATGATGAATGGTTAGACATGATTTATGATGATGTGATGTTTTGATTTATGTTTGGTTGCAATATTTTTATTATGGTTATGATTATGGATATGTGATGTGGTTTATGATTATAGATGTATTGTGGTTTATGATTATAGATGTAATGTGGTTTATGATTATGGTTATGGTTTTATATATGGTTATTATGTTTTGATTATGGAGATGATGTTTATGATGATGTGATTTTTATGGTGTTTGTTATGATTTATAGTTATTTTGTTGATGATATCACATAAATTAAGTTAGTTAAAAAAAATTAGATATGGGAAAAAAGAGATGAAACACATGAAACATACATCTAAGCGAATACATGAACCAATTATGATGCTTCTTTATTGGTAAGGACTACACAAAATTGGAAGTTAGATTGGCTTAAGGATCATAAGCCCTTTGAATGCTTCACATTAGCATGTGTTGGTTGATAAAAAGGTGTCTTGATCACATTGTGATAAGTAAGCTTAGAATCCCTTGATTTATAGATGGTACAAAAGGGAGATTGGTGATAGGTGGTATGAATGGTAGTGTAACCTCTTGTGGGTTAGATTTACCCTTCTATAGTTGACTTAAGAATCATATTATATAATTTCATGTGTTAATGTAAGGTGTAGACTGATCAATGTAGAAATTATATCGATGATATATATGAAAGCTGATTGCAACATTCTTGGGATAGCTTGTTCTAATTTTGATATAGGGTCCTTTTGTTGCTTTGTTTTGATAGGCTTGTGAAGCTAATCAATGTGGTTAGCTTCAAATCATTGATTTTGACAAATTTTACTTATCCATCCTTTAAGGGAATGGTCTACGTTGGGATTTGTTTATTTTGGTAGCTGTCTTTCAAAGGAACAATCTATATTTTTAATCAATTTTAGGTTCTAGGAAACTGTTCTTCAAGGAAGCAGTTTGTATGCTAGATATATTTGACCCAAGTGATATTTAGATATCATAAAATGTTTTGATTCTAGGTTTAGACATGGACAATTCTATATAAGCTTAGAGATTTACCTTTATGGGTGCCAAACCTAGAACATAAGAGGTTACTGATAGGTGAAAGGGGTAGTTTTAAGAGACAATGACCCTAGGATTTTGTCTAATTAAGGATGAAAAGTATCCATGAGAACTATGCCATGGGTAGAGTTGTGGTATCTATATTTAGGATTAGGCTATGACTGTGATGGTTAATCACATGGTTTTATGTTATAATCAATTATCCTCAAGGGGATAGGATGAAGCTGAAAATCTTGTAAACCAAGGGATGAGCCTAAGTTATATAAAAGGTGAGTTTGATCCTTGTTAAACAAAAAAACATATGTAGATGTGAAGCATTGAGAGGATTAGGTTCTAATTTTCCTTCAAGAGAGGACAAATGATAAGCTCTTGATTTATACTTGTGGGTTATGATGTAGGATCCAAGCCAATTATAAAGCAAACTTGCCTTTCTTTCTTTTATCCATATTAGTGACATGTTGATTTTATTTCTAGATGATGTCTCTGATGTTAAATTCTTATTATTTCAAGTGTTTTTTATAGGTGCACTTGACTCACTCTTGATAGACATGGAGATGGTTAAGTGCAACCAAGCAGCACTCATCAAGTAGCTCAAGTCAAGCTAGATGCTCTTGATGATAGTCACTCTTAAAAATAATATCTTATAGGGATATATGAAAAAATGGAATCTAAACTTCAATAGGCAAAATACCTCTACTCCAAATACTAGGGAGAAAAGGGTAATACCCATAAAGGTTTGAATGCTAGTGTGATAGGCCCACAAAGTGAAGGGGATGTGTAAATGCTAATCTTGACTAGAAGTGTTGATCATTTTGGTTAACATCTTATTGAGGGTTTTATTAGAGGCTTCCACCTATCCATTTACTTATGGATGATAAGGAGAGGTGCCAAATGCATCATAAAAACCTTGGAATTATTTGTTTTTAAAATATTTACCATTATCAGTGATGATCTTATAGGGAACACTAAAATGATAGATGAAATGATGATTGGTGGAGTTGATTATCTTGTCATCTTTGGTTAAGATGATAGGAATAGACTCTACACACTTGGTGAAATACTTGATGGTAGTAATGATGCTATGGTGTCACTATGAATAATGAGGTTTGATTTCCCCATTGAGATCTAGTCCTCATTGTGATAAGGGCCAAAAGTCCTTGGATACTTGAAGGACATAAGTTGGCACACGATGCAAATTGGCATGCTATTGAAGTTTAACACACTTATTCACATAATAATAGAAGTCTTAGTTGAGGGTGGGCCAATAGTAGCTGAGGTGAAGGATACATTTAGTGATAACTTGATGACTAAAGTATCCCCCATAGATCCCATCATGATTTCCTTGTTAGCATGGGATGATTAATGATTACGTAGATAATGGATAAGGTGTTCATAAAAGCCACATTTTTAAAGGATTCCCCCTAGTATGGTATAATGATAGGTACTTTGAACAAATGCTCTTCAAGCATTCCTAAGGAGGTTGGGAGGATTGATGCTAAGATTGAGATAGTCAAAGGTTTACCCATACCAAATGTTTGATGGACATTACTCCACACTATAAATGGTAGGGAGGTTAGATTGGACATAAGAGAGTGTGATAAAATGATGGATGGTGACAAAAAGATTATAATCAAAAGGAACAAATGGGATTTGGGAAGCAAGGGAAGCCATTGTATCTATGAACTTATTAGTTGATCATGGAATAGATTAGATAAATTAATTATCAAATGATGCTAAAAGTATATATACTATCTATTTGTACTATTATAAGACATCATTTTTATATTGGTAGGACCATTGATCTGGTTGACCACAAGTTGGGAATCACCAAAGATACTGATCATCTTAACTCCCAAGGTGAGAGTGGTTTGGAGACCTATTACTAGGGACTCATACTTAACCATATTACTGGTGCACTTTAAATCAAGTTTGAAATAAAGAAGAAGAGGTTCACCATCAAGGGGAATAATTATAACTCTAGCACCCCCACCACACTAACACTTTGAGTTGTTGAAAAATATGGGCATTTGGTAGGTGATGTCCTCTTGAGAAATAATCATGATGGACTCATTTGGAAATGCAAGAGGAAGTGGTTGATTGTCTAGAAAAAGATCTTTGGCCAATTTATTATAAATGACTTCCCATTTAATTGAATTCTACTAGAGAAACTCAAGGTCAAACTCAGTTAGGAGTATGAGCCACTTAGCTATACACTAGTTTTGGTATGGTTTAGAGTGCATATACCTGAGTGGGTTAGTATTGCTGATGAAAAAGTTTCTATGATTGAGGAGGTAATGATGATGTTTTGAATACACAAAGACTAAGGTGAGAAATTTTTTCTCAATATGGGTATACCAAGTCTCATACTCTAAAAGTGTGTGGCTAATATAGTAGATAACTTTCTATTTGTTTTGTTCATCATCGTGAGAAAGCATTTCCCCTAAGGAATAGTTAGTGGTGGAGATATAAAGGTAGAAGGGTTGATCTTATTTAGGAGGGATAAGAATGGGTGGAGAAAGAATGTACTCTTTGAGTGAATCAAAGGCTTGTTAATAGTCCTTAGTCCACTTAAAAGATGTATCTTTCTTGAGAAGATGGTGAAAGGCTTAACATCTATCTAATGATTGAGAGATGAAGTAACATATGGATTAGAGCTTCACCTGTAGGCTTTAGAGTTGCTTAAGGTGAGTTAGAGGTGGCATGTCGAGGATCTATTTGAATTTGGTATGGTCTACATCGATTCCTCAAAGAGAGATGATAAAGCCAAGAAGCTTTCTAAATAGGACCCCAAAAATACATTTCTTGGGGTTGAGTCAAATATGGAAATGGATTAGGTTCTCAAAGATAATTTTGATAACTTCTAGATGATCCTTGAGATATTTGGTTTCCCAAGGAAATCATCTACATAGTCCTCTACAATTTTTTGAATGAGATCATGAAATATGTAGGTCATCACGTGTTGGTAAGTTGTTCCAACATTTTTTAGACCGAATGGCATGACCCTATAGTAAAAGGTCCCCTATGGGGTGGTGAAGTAATTCTTATGATGATATTTAGGGGAAATCAACATATGATTATATCTTAAGAAACCATTCATGAGAGATAACATCTCATGTCTAGTTGTACGATCAATAAGTTGGTTAATGCTAAGCAAAGGGAAGTCATCCTTTGGATAAGCAAGGTTGAGGTCACAAAAGTCAACATAGAGGAAAAATACCACTATGGGATCGGTGATGGTAATGATGTTAGAAACCCATTAGAGATAATCAATGGTTTGGATGAAGTTGATATACAAGAGGCATTGAAGCTCTTTTTTGACTAGAAGGGTAATACAAGGGTACATCCTATGAAGCTTTATCCTAAAAGGCTTAGCATCACGGTAGATGATGATGTTGTGGAGAGGTATGGAAGGTTCAATTTTAGGCATAGCCTAATAGTACCAAGAAAATTTTATGCTTTGATAATGAAGGAAGGAAGGGTATCCCATTGCTCTAAGGAATCTAAGGATTGACCAATTTTACAACGGGAGGGTTATCTTGAGTACCCAAATTGACATTGATAGCCATTTTGTTCAACATGGTTTGGTTCTCAAGAGGAAGACATTTGTGGATGAAGAATACCTTATAATAAGATAGGTGATAATAGAATCATCATCCTAACATTGGATGGTTTGGATGGTAAGAGAAGTATTTTATACATTTTCAATAAGAATTAGAGGAAAGGCTTTAGTTTAGGCACCCTTTTGATAGGTCAGGGGGCCCAAACTAATGGCATTGAGTAAAAAAAGGTTAGAAGGAATAGTTTTGAAATATTCAAACTTTGAAAGAGATGGGGTTGGTGCGGATGGGACATCCTCATCAGTGGTGGTGATGGGTTTGGGTGAATCAGTGGGTTCTTATGGTGGGATGAACCCAAGGCCAAATAACTCATGAGGTTTCTAGATTTTGATCAAAGGTAACTCATGTAGTTTATATTCATAATAGTAGAGGTAGAATCCCTTCTAAGTACACCTATAAAGGTAAAATTTGGAAAATTATGGTTTGTATAAATAGGAAAAATTAGAGGTGAATGGTCAAGTAGAAGAGCTAGTGGAGGAAGCAAGAAGTGTATGATCAAGTCCCCCATAGATGAAATTGGTTTGGTGGTTAAGAAGCTCGAAAGGAATGATAGATCTGATATTGGGATCATAACTAGGATTATGATCAATATCCCATACTCTTGAGGATTAGGGAAGGAATCCAAGGTTAAAATACAATACTCTCCCAGTGAGAGATGTTGAAACATAAGTTCTAAGGGGTCCTCTGTGGGGATCTAAGAAGGGATAGATGAGCTAGTTAAGGATTCATCGATGGTAGGGGTGGAGTTATTGTTAGTTGGTGGTGAGGTGGATGAGTAAGGAAGAATAACATCATAATTTTGATATGTCATGTTTAAAAATGTGAAATTACTAAGATTAGCTTGTATAGTGATGACTTGACCCTCATGTTCAAACTTGACACATCAATGCAAGGTTGATAAGGCACAACTCATAGAGAAGATCCAAGGGCATCAAATTAAGATTTTGTATTTAAACTCACCTTATATTATTTAAAATATCTATAGACGCATGCAAGGTCCCAAGTGGATGTGGAATATGACTATTCCCAAGGTTGTGGCCATAGTATTATTATAAGAATGGAGGACCACTATGGTTTTTGACATGTTATTTTTTGGCAAATGGAGTTGGTCATAAGCATGAGAGGAGATAATATTCATACTAACATTTACATCAATCACCATCCTTTTTATGTGAGTTTTATTGAAGTATGCATTGATGAAGAGAGGTAGATCAAGATCTTTAGGATGAATAAAAGGTATTTTTGAAACCATAAATGTGACAAGGGTAGAAATACAAAAGAACTCCAATAAAGACTGGAAAAGGTTGAGGGTCTTCAGATTAGACCCCAATAGATTTCAAGGCCTCTATCAGTGTTTGACAGTGATGGGGTGAAGTATTGATTATTTTGTATAGGCTCATCTTCACCAAAATCTAATGAAGTTGTTTCAAAATTACTCGCTGGATAGATTTAGAAGGGTTGGAGGGAAAGGAACCTAAAATGGATATGTTTGGTTTTGGTTTTGGTGAAGTTTAAGGTTCTTGAGTTTATTTATAAGGTTGAGGGGTGAAAGGATATGTCCATAGAATGGACACTTTGGCTTTTCCCTTATCCTTTTGTTGGGCCTAGGATCAGGTGACCATATGGATAGTGTGAATGAGGGGAAGCATTGGGCTAAAAGGTTGCTTTGGTTCCTCCTCACTTTTGGGTGAGAGTGTGGGAGTGGGTAAGTTTTGGATAGGTTTTTTTATGGTTGGTTGATAATGGTATTGATATAGGTTCATTTGATAATAGATCATCCTCATCCCATAAGTTATGGATAGGTTCTTGGAGAGCTTTGCAGTTCTTTGTGTCATGTCTAGGTGTCTTGTGGTATGAGAAGATTAAATTGTCATTGAACCAAGATGGTTTGGGAATTGAAGGGTCAAAGGGTACGATTAAGGAATGAGTTTTTAAAAACCTTTGAAAAACGGTTGAATAATTTTTTAACAAAGTTGTTAATGGTTATGGGCTTTTGGTTTTTGGGGTAGGAGCCTTCTTACAAGTAGGTTTCATCATGGGAGTTATGGTGGTAAAATGGTTTTGGTAGGTGGGTTTGGTTGGGTTTTTTTTGGTGTTAGATGGTTTTGATGTGGAAGGTTTGAAGGTAAAATATTTGGAGGTGGCATATTGAGATGATGAAGCTTTGGAAATAGATGGGTAGGTAGAAGTAGATAGTTTGGCCAAGAATGATGTGGAGTTTGATGTTTTGAAGGGGGTAGGTAAAGGAAAAATAAAAAGAGGAAGCTTAGTTTGGGTAGTTTTGGGAGGATTAACCTTCTTGATATAAGGGTGAGCTTCTAGGATGGAAGAGGGATGAGGTCCCAGGATAGAAGGTAAGAGAGAAGGGGGTTGTACATTTCTAATTTTAGGTGGGAGTTTGGGTGGTTCCACCTTCCTATTTAGTTTGGTTAAGGTTTTATTTGGTGAAATAAATAGGTTTAAGTCCAACTTAAAACATGGGTGGATGAGGCTAGGAGTAGGAAGTACCCCTATATTATTTATATGTTTGATTAGAGAGGTGTAAGGTGATTTGATAATTTTTTATGGAGATGGTTTGGATGGTTCCCCCATGGTTTTGGAGGGAGAGGTGTTTGATGAAGGTATTGAGGTGATGATAGGTTTAATGGTGGATGAAATTGAGGTTTAAGGTTCATTTTAATTTTGATAGGGGATACCAAGATGATGACAAAAGGTATCTCAATCCAAATTGGGTTCAAAAGAAAATTCTAGGCTTTGGACCAATCTAGAGAAGGGTTCGTAAATTGGTTTGCTTCCTTGGGAATCACATTTAAAAATTAGGCCCATAAGTTGGGCTAAGGGAATGGTTTCTTCACCATTATCCTTGATAAAAGTTTCCAAGATTTAGGAAGATGTTTCCTCCATGGAACAAGTAGATAAGATGATCTCTCTTTATGGAATGGTTTCCAAAGAGAGAGTAGGTGATTCCATGATTAGGGAGGAAGGTGTGATAAAAATGGTTTCCTCATTTGGTATTTATATCAAATGAGAGGTGGGTAAGTATGTTATCTTATAAAGTGAACAAAAGGAGGTGGTGGCTTCCTTTTTTTGGGTATCTAAAGGAATGGAGGGTGATTCCACCACTTCAATAAGTGGAGTGGAGAAAGATGTAGTTGAGGTAGTGGTTTCCTCAATGATAGGTTAATTGATAATTACATTGACCATATGGACCTCACAAGTGTGAGATGATTCTAGTTTGTTATCACCATGGTTGGTAGAGGGGGAATGATTAGGAAAAGGTTATCAAAAGATGTCAAGTGACTAATTCAAGGGTGTATTGGGACTATCTAATGTAAGTTTTCCTTTATCAATCAAGTTTTATATAATGGTATTGAAGGTGTTACACCTAATCATGTCATGTCTAATGACATGGTGAAAATAACATTAATTAATCTTGTTGTACCAATTAGGCATAGGGTGTGAATCACCTAATTGTTGAGGAGGTTTGATGGGGGAAGTTGTATGATGTTGGCTTTGATAAATTTGTCCAAAACTAAATAATATGACTCCCATAGTAGAGTGTATTGTTTTGGGGTAGCTCAGTTTTGATTTTGGGTTTGTTGATTGGAGGAGTTAGAGGAGTTGGTTTGGTTGGGTTGGTTGACAACTTGAGGTGGAGTGGTTTTAAGGATAACCATGTTTTTGGTTGCCTTTGGTTTGGTATTAGGGTAGTTATATTGGTTGGTGGTTTTGGATTGGGAAAGGCCACTATATTTGAATCTAGATTTTTTATTTCTTAGTTTCAACTTCCCCTCATTGATGGCTCTAATTTCTAGTTTACGTGCCATGGTGAAAACCTCATCAAAGGTTCTAAAGTTTTGAACCTATAGAGTGGGTGTGATGTGTTTGGCATAAGCCTAAGAAAAAGTTGAATCAACTTGAGTTGGGGCAAAGAGAAAGAGAGTTGGTTAATAAGACCTCTCTGTCAAGCTAAAAAATTATTAATTGATTCATCATCAAATTTCTTGATGGATTAGAGGTCAGTGATAGAGACCTTCTTTTATATATATATATATATATATATATATATATATATAGATAAAGAAGTGGTCTAAAAAGGTTTGGGTGATTTCAAAAAAGGAAAATATGGAGTGCTTAGTGATAGAACTATACCAATCTAATGATGGTTCAGATAAAGACATAGGAAAGGTGCGAAGGAGAAAAACATCATCATAGGAAATCAAGTAACAAGAATGCTGAAATGCTCTTAAGTGTTGTTGGGGGTCCTCATTTTGAAATTTAGAAAATTTGTGTTCCCATTAAGGAGGGTAAGGTTAGATATAGATGGATGTGTGAATAGGTTCATTATAGATTTGGTAATAAGATAAGAGGTTGTGAGCCCTAGAGATAGATGACTCTAGGTTGGTCTTTTTGTCCATCAATATTTTGACCAAATCTGTCTGGGGTTGAGAAGTTCCATTATTATATGGTAAGTTTTGCTAAAGTTGGATGGATGAAATATATGGATAACTAGTATAAGGTTGAGAATATGCCATATGTTGGTATGTGGTCATTGAGGGTTGGTATGATGCCACATAGGGTTTAATGGGCATAAGAAGTTAGGTAGAAGATAGAGCTATGTATCCTTATAGATTAGGAACATAACATGGGTAAGGTGTCATAAGTATTTGTTGAGGAGTTTATGTGGGTTGGTTTAGAGGTATGATTAGATTGGTATATTATGGAATTTATATGTATTAGGTTAAAGGTATGATTGGGTTAATTTGTTGGGGGTGAGTGGTGACTCTAGTATTGATAGGTGGAAGGGTAGAAGGTATAAAAATCACCACATTTTGAAGAGGGGTGGAGATTGGTGGGTTGGTAGTGATAAGGGGGATAGTGAAAATATGGGTATAAGGTATCCCCATAATGGATGGAGTATGGGTAAAAATAGATGAGTTTGATCCTATGTTGGAGGTTTTATTGGTTAGTGTAGGGGGTGTTTGGTTATTGGTTGGGTTATTTGATTGAGTCTGGGTGGAGGTAGTAGATAGATTACTGGTGAAGGAAGATGTTTGAGTGATCATAGGCTAGGTAGAGATAGTGGCAACCATAACATGGGGAGGCATCCTATAAGGTGGATCACTAAGAGTAACTAAAGTAGGGCTATGGTAAGACAAGGTGTTGAGGTAATATTGGAAGGATATAGGATAGTTATCAAGGGAAGTGGTGAAATCCACATCACCTTGAACAACTATCAGGGGCATGGTTGTCAAGGGGTGGTAGAAGGATGGGGAGAACCCTCAAAATTAGAGGTATACTCCTTGGAGAAAGAGGAAGAGGAAGGTGGCTCTTGGTTAGTTTGGTTCCTCAACTATTGTCTAGTAAAAACCATATAAGGAATAGAAAGAAATAAAGGAAAGTTCACAACTCAAACACAAAGAAAACAAAAGGAAAAGAAATAAAGGAAATCAAAAATATACACTAGAGTGCATTTAAAATCTTAGGGTACCTTCTATATCTCTTTTGGTTTATACCTTAGTTGGAAAGTGTGAAAAAAGAAATTGGTTTGTAAAATAGGTACTAGAAAAGAAGTCTATGGTTGGTTTTAAGTGTTTAAGGCTCTCAAAAGGATATATTTTGGAAATAAATACATGGCTTAGTACTGGGGCATAACCCCTTACTTTACACACTACAATGATAAGGGTGTTTGGTGCTTAGCCAATATATACCAATTTATAGAGTTTAGACTCAACCAAAGGGTGAAGGTGAACCACTAGGAGATGAAACCCTAGTTGGGCCTTAGGTCAATTGTTGTGATGTTTTGATTTATTTTAGTGGTTTGGTATGGTTTGTGATAAATAATTGAAGTTACGATTAAATTACTTAGCCTTTAATTCTAACTACATGAGCTAAACATGAAAGCAATCAATCTTTACAAGGTTTATTTTATACCCAAAATAAATTTTAATTTCTTTATATATAATTTAATAAGGAATAAAAGGGAACCTGGTTTAGTTTTCCTAATTTTATGAGTGAAATAAAATAAAAGTGATTTATAATGAATAGAGCTTATTCAATTACTTGGTCTTGAAAGACTAATTATGTTTAGAGATCATTTATCAACTATGTCATGTGTCAACATAAGATTAGTCCCCATATCATCTTGTAGAAGGGGTTAGGATTTATAGTGAGACTATCACTTGGACACATGCCTATATACCATTTGTTAATTTCCCACCACACTATCTCTAGGATTTCTCATAGCTACCACTTGTCACATTACCATTTGATTTAGGTTTTTCCACTTCATCTAGTCATCTCTCTTGATATCAGATATTTTAAATAACACTATGTATATGTGTCTCAATATCACTCATCTTAGGGTCCTAATTATTTAAAAGTCTAGAATACCTGAGACTATGTGCCGCTACATGTCCTCATACCATTAGTTTTGGGATCCCAAGATCTAATAGCTCTAAGAGAGGCCTAAGACTATGAACCTCCATATGTCCTTACACTATTAATTTTGAGCTCCCAAGGTCTGATACATCTAAGAGAGGATGAATCCAATAAAAAACTTAGGCATAATTTGATTTTTTAAAGGGATCTCAATGAATAACCTTGGGCCAATTAGTTAACTCTTTATGCTATGGGGGAAAAATTAAAGTTGTAACTTTAATTATTTAGCCACATAGTATTTATCTTTTATGCCTATGGAATCAAAACATGAAATTGAGCCCATTGTGATCTCCTTGAGCATGATAATCCTATAAAGGCTTAAAAATTCTAGGAAATAATGTGGATTATACCAAAGGGTCTTGGGAATGATTGTTTGGGTCTGAGAGATCTTGTAAAACTCATGAGGGTCACAATAACAAATCTAAGACACATAAATAGGTTATTGAATTAAAATCAAAACCAAACCTAAGATAAAGAGTGATAACAAGATATCCTATTAATCCAAAGCTTACACATTCTAATTCAATGTAAAAGAAAAACATGAGAAACTAAGGACTTAGATAATTTGGATCAAGTTGAGAAGAGTGAGGAAGATGTGATTAAGGACCATGTCTTACTGATCAAATCAAAAAATTGAAATATTTTAAAAAGATACACCAAAGAGACTCAGTGAAATACTTTTAAAGTCAAATAAGGGCTTAGATTTGGGTGTTTCATGCATATAAGAGGGTCCCCATTGAATTCTTTGTTTGAGAATGGGATTTGTTGGGGCCCAATAAATGGTGACATATGTGGGGATAATTTTTTAATTATTTAGATCCTAGAAACTCAAATAATTTACTCCAAATAACCAAAACAAATTATAAGCAAGCCTTATATCCAATAAAAAAGTAAAGGTACCAAATTCTACCTCAATGCATGACATACTAGGTTCACTCCCTACCAAGACCATCCATGTGTGAATAACATGGTCAATTTATTCATAATTCCTAAATCTAAATGAAATAATTTAGATCATCTAAGAAAACATTATTTGTGGGAGGGAATTTGGATGCTTGGCTTGGGGGGAATGGTATTAGCATTTATAGTTAGGCATCCACAACTCTAATAGAGATGATTTTGGTCTTAACCAGAGACTTGCTCCATTTACAACTAGGCTGGAAAGGCTATGGTGGAGGTTGCTCAAACCACCCTTTCATGAAATAAACTTATATTTTATATTCAATTTATTTATCTTTAAGAATATTTTTAATGTTATATATGAGGGATGGGGACCAAACTAGAGGTAAAAGGAGAGCTCAAAGACTATAAATGATAACATAATCCTAAACTCATTATTTTTTTATTTTATTTTAAATCTTTAGTTAAGTGGTGCATATGGTTTTAAATAATTTTGTTTTTTTTAAATACACACATTTTTTTATCTATCACATACATTCTCAACCTATAATAGACTAAAGGAAAGCTTAAAGTATATGTGGTATGTTAAGGAATAACTATTCAGCTTCTAAACCCTAAATCTTAAAAAAATACCTCACATATAGTGATCTACTTGAAATACCAACCCCTTTTTAGAATGGGAAAACCCTATTTCAAAATTTTAGCATAATAACACCTATTTTTATTTTAGGGAAAATGAAGCTCACTTTTTGATTGATTTAGATTAGGCATGGTTCACTATGATCACATTAAAAGGTTGGGCTACATATCAATGGACACTGCTACCAAGTCACAAAACACACCAAAAGGAGAAACAAAATTACAAAACCAAAAAAATGAAACAAACATATAAATCAAACCCCTACTCTAGGAAATCAAGATTATACATAAACTAAAGTAGATAATTAAAATTACTGGGAGGGAAAAAATGACAATTTTTTGAAGTATATGTTAATAGTAGTGTCATCAATCTCTAAGTTCAGGTCTTCAAGAAGGAATCCTCATCCATGTACTCATTACTTGACATGTTGTGTCTTATTTCTACCGAACACATACTATTAGAGAGTGAGCACTCAAAATGAGTGGTTGTTTTAATCCCACAATTAGAATATACCAAATCATCAGGAAATTTCACCTTAAAATCAAGCCAAATAAAAGGAAGGTGTTAAATTACCTCAAATTCAAGGAATGAAATCTCTATGATTAGAATTAAAAAATTACCAGTTCTTCATTTTAGATGACTTTATTAAGATCCTTTGTAGTTAAGTTATTTACCCATTCATACTCACTTGGTATGTCATCCACCTCATATTTTAGTGGAAACCATTTGAGTTGGGGATACTTTTAAATATTGTAATCTAAAAAGATTGTTATTTTGATTCATGCATCAATTTAGGAAATAATAAAAAAAGTGCACATCTATTTAAAACACATCAAGACAAGACAATTCATCATTAAGACTCAACTCAATATGGAAAATCAAATCAGACAAGCCTTCAAATAAATCCTCATCAATGATGGGAACCGAATCAGATTTATCATCAAAGATAATATCAACTCTCACGTTAATACTGAGCACATGAAGATTATTAAGAGTTTGGACTATTATATTTTACATATTTAAATCTAGTGGATAGAGCCAACCTTTTCACAATTTATGTATTAAAAAATTAGAGGCTCATTATGATGCTCTATTTTTACTAATTGGTTATAGGAAAACTCACCTCCTTTCATCTAGTTAATCTCATGAATGAGATATGGTCACACAGGGTTGTTGGCAATAATAAATTTTGAGAGTGTTATGTTATTTATGGGATTTACAAAATGTCATGCCTATGATTTTTATGAGAAATATCTATCTCTTCCATTTCTTACTCAGAGTCATCATCATGATGCACTGAGTCTTTTAAGGTCTCCCTCACATCTGCAAAGATCTCAAACATAGATAAAATAGGAGTTATTTGAAATGATGAACCATTCCCTATATGGTTAACCTCATAGACTATTGCAAAATAGATTAATGGGTTTTTATCACAATATGAATGTGTTATCTCTATGATGAATTGTGATATTTTGGGATTCTATAATATTTATATTATTTCCTACTTGCTTTGGCCATTCAAATGGATTATGACTAAACTCATGGATTATATGTGGTGCTACATCCATATTGGAAATATTGCTATATCAAACCCATTTTGGACTATAAAATGGATAATGACTTGAATTTACATAAGAGATGCTACTAAAAATTCCAAGAACCTTAAATTAGTATTTGGATCAAAATAAATGAATGGTGTTGGGTTGTAAACTGGGCTTGGTTGATGCCATGAGGTATTCAAATTGAAAAACTAGCTAGCACATAATATAGTCACATTAGGTAAAGAAAAGTAACATGAATGACCTTAGGGATTTATTTGCATATCTATGATCATAGCCTTTACATAATTAGATGACATATTAGTGATATCAAGGTCCCTCCTTAAAAACATTAACATCCATGGGTTAAGGTAGCTTTGGCAAATTTTCAATACAAAGAGGGGATGAAGTTTGTAAGTTGGAGTAAGCCTATTATATAGTTTTTGAAACTAGGAATTGAAGTCTTGAATGAGATAATTTGGTTCACACTCATAGAGACCAATTAATAATATAAAATATTAGGGTCAATTATTTTCCCAAATTTGGTAAGGAATGTGTCTAAGATTTTAAATAATAAGTTATGAAGTCTCTTGCTAGGTTCAAAAACTAATCAAAAGCACCATTAACCAAATTAAGTAGAAATAAATGGAAATCCAAATATTTAAATTAGAAACTTAAGAATTTCAACGTAGTCTTAAATGAGGGATGTGACCCTCTACTATTTGAATTTATGTAGGACTAAACTTGGGAAAAAATCTCTTTGAGTTCTTAGGTAAGGCATGGATAACACTGGGGGATATTAATGGCAGTCTCAGCTAGCCAATCCATAGGGTCTAATATGAAAAAGAGAGGATAAGGATAAGCTAAAAATAGAAATAAACATTCATAATGCATTTAACCCTCAATAGTTCCCTATCTTCTATAGATGGACAAGAATTTGTCTAGGAAAAAGAACTAATTTTTAGACCAAAATATACTAAGAAATAAGCAACCAAATTTTCAATAAAAGAAAATTAGGCCTGATTTCCAATGTAAAATCTTGTTAGTGTGAGATTAATAACATAATCAAAGTTTGAATAAAATTTAAATACTAAAAATCACCCCTAGGCACTTGGCCATGCCTCCTTCTAGTGCCATTTTTTAATCTATGGGTTTGAAGCACATAAAAATAGAGAAAGCATAAAGGAGGAAGAAAAAACATCAATAAATAAAATAAACTTTAAATTCATGGATTCTTAATAACAATTATTTTTAAAAATAAAATGCCCTCCTTCTGGCACCAATTTTTCTTTTCTTCAAAATCTTGCTGCAAAAACACTCATGAGATTCAATGTTTCTAGAGAGAAGAGTGGGAACAATGATGGAATTTCATCTTCCATTTTAGGACTGATGTGAGATTAGCCTAGGGCATGGTTACATATATTTGGATTTACTATGGAGCCTATGTGGAATAATCTCTAAGAGATGCAATTCCACCACTGAAGATTCAATTCTGATTGTGTGAGTTAGTTTCTTGGTTCTGCTACTAATGGTAGTGTATTTAATTTTACCATTTTATAAAATAAATGGGAGGTAGTTCAATTTATAAAATAAACATAGAAGAGATGGAAATGGAAGTGTATAAAATATAAGGTTATTTTAATTAAAATAACTTCATCAATGCATGAATAATAAGGGTTTTTTCTACCATTAAACCATTGAATCATAAGTTTAGCCACTACTCAAACTTAATTGACCCAATATTTGAGTATCAAAGGAAAGTAGGTCCAAACACAATGATTTTAACACTTATTATGAACATGACAATGGCTCAACACTACTTAAACAAAGGTTGCTTCCAATAATAGATATCCAAGGCATATGTTATTAATGAGAGATTGTGTTCAACACATGTAAAACATCTAAACTAGCTAAAACATAGTATAAAATTGCATCAACCTTACATAGAAAATAGAGATTAAAATAACCAACATAGATATTTCATAAATTGATTATGTGTTGAAAATCATCATAAATCCATTTTATACATTTATAACATTAACAAAAATCCCTTTATTCAAACTTAGAAGGCAAAATATACATCAAACAAAGATAAAAAAACATAGGTGCAAGACTTGGTAGTGTTTTGCTAGAGTTTTCTTTCATAGAATTTTCAACATTTGGTAGATAGTCTAAGTAAAGTACAAAATAAGAAAGGCATGTGGAATCCTAGTAGAATTCATGCAAATATTTGATGCCTAAAATTATCGCTCACTTACCAATGGAGTTTTAACTTATTTAAATATATAATGATCAATCCATTACATGATTTGTCTTTTATATCCATGCTCAATATCCCATTATATAGTTACAACTAATTCTTGTAATATTTTATGTCAACACATAAAATCACATAAGACAAACTAGGACAGATCCCCCAAATGTAGTTAGGAGCTCCCATCACCACTCTACACTTAGATTTTTCTCTAGCCATTTTTAATGGGCCTAATTAAAACATAGAACTTCATTTGGATTGATTCCAATAATGAATCAATGACCCATTTTTCTTAATTACTTAGGGGCTCATCTTTGTTCTTTCCCTAGGATCTATTTTCTCATTTTATCTTATGCATCAATGAGATGTTCATGTGAATGTATTTACACCGTAATCATTTCTTTGTATCAAGCACCAAATTTAAACCCATTATTTACTTTGTCACTTTACTCTTAGGCCCTCTCTATTTAACACTTTATGACCCATCAGAGCTTCCTATGATACTTGGTATTATGCTTGAATTCATTTGATTTGCTTGCTTCAAGATTATATCTTATTTCTCATGAAACTCAAGTTAAATTAACCTTATGTTTTTCCAAATATAAGCCCACTCTATCAAGATAAAGATGATGTTTTATACATTGTTTCAATTTATTTATGATCCTCACCAAGCTCTTTATATCGCCGATATTAGGCTCAATGAAATCCATAAGTTGAACTCATATATGCTTCAAGATGGGGTCTTTTAGAAAACTAGGTTCTTCATAATATTTGCATCCAAGCTTGAGCTATCCTCACCTTGAGATTAATAAACCTAAGTTATATCCATGAAACATCTATTGATCTCACTACATTCACCCTAGGAATTTTCTACCACATTAACAAGGGGAAGAAAAGAAAATCACTTTATAATGATGAGCACTCACTTAGTTGCTTGTTTTTTAAAGAATATTTATTCTCAAAGATTATTCATACACTATGCCTATGTCAAAAATATATTGGTCCCCTTTTCATGATGTGAAAGGTCAGGCTTCCCAATGGAATGTCACTTGGACACATTCCCATCACCCATTGGTTGATCTCCCACTACACTATCCCTAGGCTAACTTTGTATCTACCACTTTTCACTTTACCATTTGATTTGTGTTCTATCAACTTCACCCAATAATCTTTCCCATTGTTATCTCTACCAGATAACATTATGGCTATGTGTCTCAATCTCATTCATCCTAGGTTCCCAGTGACTTGTAAGTCTATAATCCCTAGGACTTTGTATCTCCACATGTCCTTGAACCATTGGTTTTTGGCTCTTAGGGTTTGGTAGATCTAGTAAAATATAGACTATGTACCTTCACATGTCTTTATGCCATTGGTTTTGGGATCTCAGTGTGTGACAACTTTCGGAGAGGTGCAACTTAATAAATCACTTAGGTACATTTTGCTATTTTAAAGGAATTTCAATGGATAATGTTGGGACAAGTGTTTGACTCTTTATGATTGGGGGGAACTTCAAAGTTGTAAATTTAATCATTCAACCACATAGGATTTTTATTTTTTACCCTTGGACTCTAAACATGAAATCAAGACCATTGTGATCTCCCTTAAGCACATGAAGCTTATGAAGGCTTATAAAATGTTAGAAAAGAATGTGGGCTGTGACAAAGGATCATGGGGACAATTTTTTGGTATGGGATAACCTAAAAATATCATGATATTCACAAGAACAACTCCAAAACACATCAATAGGTTAGTACATTAAAATAAAATCCAAACTTGAGATAAAGAGAGATAATAAGATAGCATGTTAATCCAAAGATTGAACATTATAAGTCTATGTAAAAGTAAAACAAAATCATAAGACTTAGAGAATATTGATCACATTGAGAAGAGTGAGGAAGATGGAAAAAAGGACTAGGTCTTTTTGATTGAACCAATAAATTTTAATATTTGAAAAAAATACACAAAGAGACTCCGTGATGAACCATGCAAGTCAACTAAGGGAATCGAGTAGGGTCTTTGAGGTATATAAGATGGTCCAAATTGAATTCATTTTTTTAGAATGGAGTGTGTTGGGTCCCAAAAATCTTACTCTTTTTTAATTTTTATAGTAACTTATATAACCAAGTGACATCAGTTAAAACTTTTATTTAAATTTAAAATTTTCTTGTATATTCAAATAATAAATTTAATGAGATTTTTATTTCATATTGAGATGGAATTTGATTAGTATGTTGATTTGATCTCAATGTATCTAAATTCAAAATGAATTATTGTATGAAATTTATAAATAACATTGATCAACATTGATTATATTTAAATTTAATGGTGTTTTAATTCATATAGTTCATAAAAAGGAAGTCATGGCAAAGAAGTTCAACATAGCAGGGGCTACTGAGTTCAACAATAATTACTAATTCCTCTGACCAAACTTAATGGAATTTTTGCATGTGTTTATGTATCTTTAAAATTATTTTATAGAAACCAACTAATTATAAAAACTTAAATGACTTAACGAATTCAATAATTTAGGAAAAAATATTGAAATAAATTTATTTTGAATTTATATATACCTAAGAAGAATGCAAATGAGTTTGTTGAGATGATTATAAAGTTTTTGGAAATACTATAATATTATGAAAGCCACTTGACTTAGTTTGTAAACATAATAGGGGTTTATACAATCAATTTATTACAATTCTAATTGATAACTCTTATTGAAAAAAATGCCCATAATTATAAGGTAAATTCTATTATCATACAGACTTTTAATATTTATGTAGATGAATAAAATTAATTTTTATGTGATTTATGGTTTGTATTGCTACATGTAAAAGATCACACATATGTAATTCAAGTTGTAAATAGATTTCACTAAGTTTTAAATAAATGAATTATTGGTGATACTTATATTTATGGTATGAAAAAATTAATATATCAACTATCATGTGTAAACTATTTTCAATCAATTAGATGTATTAATTATGTATGAAAATTTTGATGTGTAAATTGTTACATGGATTTATTTAAAATATTTTTTTCACTTAATGTTACAAAGATATGTGTGATAATTTTACCTCATTAAATGCTACATGGATGTTTATGATATTTTTTCTGAACTGATTTTGTCATAATTTTTCCACACTAAATGTTCCATGGATATTCTTGATACTTACACATGATAAATGCTACATGGATATTTGTGATTTTTTACTGCAATTATAATTAAAGTTAATTAAAAATAAATATGATAAATGTTACATGGATTCATGTTATATTTTTGTTTAACTTATAGGTAAGAAATAAACAATTAAAAAAATGTGATAAATGTGTTACAATTTATCATGGCCAATTTTTAATTGATTAAATCAACATAACACACTAATTACAACCATGGTTTAAAAAAAGATGTGATAAATGTCTTGTAGTTTATCGTGGTCAATTTTAAATCAATTAGATTAAAATAAGAACTAAATTACTATCATTTTTAAAAATAAATATGGTTAATATAATAGGGAAGATGGTCTCATGCCCTTCAAAAAAATAGAAGAAGATATTCAACTAAAAGTGATAAAAATAAAAAAAAGATAGTGGAAGTCCAAGTCATGAATAGTTATAAGTCAACAACTAAAATTTATCCAAAACCCTAAATAAAAAACCAAAAAGATGCATACAGGGGAAATGTTGAAGATACTAGTTAGACTCCTCTATGTTAGAGTAGATGACTAGATTTTTAGTCCTAGACTTAGTTTTTTATTTATCCTTTGCTCTTTTAACTTTTTAAAGCCCTTGATAAGTTTCTTCAACCAAAATCTTCCTTTTATGGAGTGGGGTATGATCCTCCTCTTTATCTAAGATTCTCTTCACTAGCTCCTTTTTCTTCTCTTGTTATGTACATTTTACTTCTTATTGGAGATAATGGTGCTAATCTCACCAAAATATTTAGATTTGACCATCATTTTTATATTGATTCTCATTCCAACCTCCTTCAAATAGAACATCATTTTCAAATTATTGATTTCTTCTACAAATCCTATAGAAAGCAATTACTACACGATCACTTTGGTTTGAATCTTTTCCAAGATCCTCTCCATATCAATAAGGTTGTTGCTCGAAGGGGTATGGAGGTGAAATCTTGACATAGGATTAACCTCTTTAATGTTTCCATCTTAGGTTCTTTCCTAGGGCATTTTTCCAATGTTTTCATCTTACCCTAGAGTTAATAAATCCTTCATTACCTCTTTATATGAGTTCTCATCAATTTATTCATCAAAAGTATCCCCCCACTATGAACATTTATATCTTTAGTTAAATCCCTTCCCCAAAGTGGTTCCCCTCTATGAACGATGAGGAGGATGAGCCCTTGGTGGATGGGGTTGGAGTAAGGGCTGGCTTTGAAATATGTCATAGATGATTAAAGAGACTTTAGAAGAAATAAGGGAAGGTTTATCCTATGAACCTTAAAGTGGTTCATCAATAGTAATTAGTGTAAGAAGAGAATAATATGTTTACCCTTGAGGGTAACGTACTTCATTATATAAGATAAACCTTAGGCCACTTCCCACATAGTTTGGATCTAGATAAATGTTGGGATGAAATAATAGGTTTATTAAACTTGGAAAAAATACTTTGTACCTCCTCTCATTTTTTGTTTTTGAAGGCTTTGACATTTTCATAGCATATACTTATCACTTCATCACTAATTTATTCTAATATTTTAATGGTCAATCCCCTCATTTTGACCATACAATTATCTCAATCTCTAGTGAAGTCACTAGAGATAGTTGAGTCATGACCAATAATTCTCTCCATGAAATTATACATCCCTCTTTTAACCATCTTCCTCTAAACTTTAGGGTCCTTCACCTCCATGTAGGAAATCAACCTAATCTTATTTCTTTCACCTCCCATATATTTCCTATTGGCCAAACATTGAATTCAATATTTTTTACCATTTTATCCTCCATGGAGATGCTCATATTATCAAAACCTATCATTTATTATTTAGAATGGCATGTATCTTCCCATAGTTTGTAGTGTGAGCATTAATTTGATGATGATTAAATTTCACCTTGCTTAGAGATTTACCCATCATGTCATGATCATGAGGAAAGTAGATTAATCACCATACCATGAGAGGGGATTAACATTTTGGATTAATGATGAGTCATCATTTGGGAGATCAACCTCATTTGACTAATGTTTAAACACATAAATCTAAACCCCTATGTTCTCCATATAAATTATCCCTTTATTTCCCTCTTTATAAACATGGAAAACAGTATAGACTTTGAATTTTGATAGAAGTATTTTTGCATCCTCTATGAGTCTATAGATGATCTAGGAAGGATTAAATTTTACCTTTAAATAATTAATAGTATTGAGGGAGTCCCCATCAATTTTGAGTAGTTTAATGCCTAATTTGACTACCAATTTGATTCCCCAAAATTTTGTTTATGTTTTGGCCATGTGGTTGGTTTGGACCCCTAAGGGACCATTACAAGCAATAAAAAGGTTACCATTGGCATCCCTTATGCCTCCTACCTAATTAAAATGGGGTTAACTTTAGAAACACCATAAAAATTTGACTTAATCCAAGAAACTTATGGATTAATCCATTTGACTAGAGACCTATTCACCATATTATTCTATGCCTAAACTAGGATAGTCAGATTCTAGTTTTTGAGAATAGGTGAAAGGATAAAGGGTAGTGGGTAATTAAATTTAGAGGATAACATGGTCAAGTTATATTTTTTAGTTGAAAGGATTTTTAGGGTAGTAAAAGAAGGCTAGGTGATCTATTTTCAAATATATAAGATTATTTACATTTCTAAATGCCCCAAAAAATGTGGGGTAAGGAGATAAACCACAAAAAGGAAAGGGGCAGGCAATAACAAGGAGGTTTGCAATGGGTGATAAGGTTATGAATTAAATTAGCGTCAACCCAAGATAAATTAAAATTCAACAAGAAAAGGTTCAAAATGGAAGATGCAAATGGAAATAACAAGAATAAATTTGTTGAAGTCTCAACCTCCTCTTTGTAAAGAACATACATATTGAGGATAGGGAATCCCCTTATAACAAGGTTGTACATAGTAAGGTTTTTTTATGAGCTAGAAGCCCACAATAAGGTTGACCTTAGGGGTTAGGTTCTTAATCGAGATAATATACTAGTCTTCATGCAATTCTATGTGCTCTAAATTAGTCAAATATCCTTATTTTATCAAGAATTCCTCACTAGGTTCCTTAGTTTAAACAAGGACATATTCATTAGGGAAGTGACTAATGTGATAGAGATGAAGTTGCATTTTAAGGTCTAGAAGGAGATGAGAATCTTAAGGTTTTATCCCTTCATTATGATGTATTTTCAATTTCTTTGTATTGTTCTCCTCCTCTTAATAGTTGTTAACCTTATACCTAATCACCAACTTATAGTGGCATCTGAGAGTGTCTTAGGGTGGGAGGATATAAGGGGAAGCTGTTGTAACCAAGGGTCATCCCAAAATTTGAATTGGTCACATATTACCACATTCCACTTGATTACTTTCTTTAAAATATATTTACTATTGTTTAAAGCTTTCCATGAGGTTAAGTTATTGAAAAGACCCTCTTTGGAGAAGAGGCTAGTGCCTTCCATTAAATCTAGGTATTTTGGTGTAATGATTCAAGTCTATTGATTGCCATTTTTATAACCTTTCACCCTTGTTTATCTAGGAGAGTTATGTTCATCTATTTAACTCTTCTTAGACCAAGTCCTCCTTTGCCTTTGGAAAGACACACTTTTTCCTAATTAATGAGAGGAAATTAAACTTATCTTCAGCTCCCATCCACAAGAATATTTTTTGAATTTTTTCTAGTGGTTAATTTTTTTTCCTTTAGATAGTAAATAGAGACATAAGTATACATTATGCTCTAAAGTGAACTCTTAAGAAGTTGGATTTAGCTACTTGAGATAGTAGTTGTCCTTTCCATCTAGCTAGCCTCTTATGGATTATGCCTATCAGGGGGTTTCAGTACTCAGTTTTAAAGCTTATCAATGAATAGATGGAGGACCATATATGTGGATAGAAGGTTCTTAATTAACACAAACCAATATTTTTTCCATTTTCTTCTACAAGTTTTTAGGAGTGTTGATGAATAAAAGGGCATTTTTTTTAAATTAACACACTAACATGAGATATCATTATAGGTTTTGTATTTTTTTATAAAATAGTTTACATCAACCTCTAAAGCTTCACCCATAATTATGGTATCATAAATAAACTATCAATGAGTGATCGAGGTACTATCATGACTTGTAAAAAAATCTTTAATTAATTCAACAAACTAAATTAGAGAATCTAGTTGTTATAATATTGAATTCCAAAATCCTTCAAATTATAATCTTAAAATATGATATATTACTCCAAAAAACTCTAAATTAGAATAGAAAATAACAATATTTATTTTTGATACTTGATACTAAAAATTCCATTACATATAGTTTTAGTTTTTACTTTGGATTAACATATGTTAAAATTTACTGAAATGATGGCTTAATGGATACTTCACATATAAAAAAAATAATAAACAATATAAATCACAAGTGTCACAAGTAACTAATACAATTTTGACTATATATAAAAATATATAACTACATATACAATATCAAAATCTAGTTATAAATAACATTTATTATGATGTACAATTTATATTTCTCTTAGGATGGTTAGAGCATTCTCCACTTCTCATATATATCAATTATACACGTGTCAAAAAATTAAAATATAATATCAATAAAAAAAATAGTTACAAGAGGATAATCAAATATATTTATATAAAAAATGCTAATTTAATCACATGAACTAAATTGTCAAATGCAACATATCTCAAGAATGCATATAGTAAAAAATTACATATAAGTACAATTAAAGAATGAATACATAAAAAAATGTGTGTATGTATGTATACACACACATAATGTTTAACATGATATAATTATAACATATACATTATCACTCAATAATGATCTAATCACCCTATGCATTTGCAACTCTATTTGCATCTTACTCAATCAATAAGGGACCATGTGAAGATGACACTACACTATCATTTTGTCTTGATTATGAGAAATATTAAATCCTCCTCTTATAATAATTATAAATATTCATTCATATCTATGAACCTACATGCTAATGTTAAAACTGTACATACTCAATAAACACACTCTGACTTAGATCTACCACTTGAAAATGATGGGGAATCTTATGTATCATAATATCTACATTAATATTTTCATGCTTATTTAACACCACATCTCTATTTAATCACAAGCCATCACAATATATTGCAGCTAAAATGTAGGCCAAAATATCTATTACTACTCGATCAAAAGGAGGACATGTTAACTCATAATATCTATTACATGATCTAGTAATCCTGTAGGAGATACCTTACTAGGAAAATGTCACATATAAACATAAAATGATGTATTTATAATGATCATATAATACTCATCATCCCATAAAAATTAACTAATATATGATATTAATATAAAAATTATCAAAATAATTAAAATTGTGAAAAAATCTAAATATACATATACATACCCATAACATAAGCCTAAAGACTAGTATCTACCAATCCACCCACATATCCTCCACCTTTTTCCTTATGGGAATCCTCTACTACAATTGGAAATAAAATGCACCACTTGTGAGCCACCCACCATCATGTATATACTAGTGTGTAGCTAAAAACATTTTCATAAGGATTTTGGATCATAGGATCACATCTACCAATGGAATAGGATCCAAGTCAACAATAATAAGTTATACCCTAACCCAATTTATAATATGATATCTCATATATTATCTTGATACATAAGGTGTTGGGGCCACATCATGTATAAAACCAAAATGTCATGTCATTTGATCAAACTAAAAGCACTCATACATTTTTATAATGGTCATGAATCCAAAAACTCACTTAAATTTTCTTTAGCTATACCCCATCCTTAGGCAACTATATAAATCCCATATAATGTCTCTAAATAATAGCACCTATAGATAGATTATCTAATATCTAGTGGTACTCTATCATCTCAATACTTAGAACATGGGTTGTACTAACCAAACTATTAACATACATTTATGGATTTTCCCATCCACCATGAGGTAACCCAAAAAGATGTACCACAATAATGTGTTTATATTCCCAAAAATGAAATAAGGTATTTGATCCATGTCTTTGTCCAAATCCTTATCAATTAAACCTATCCAAATCTCTTTATAAATGGGTTAACATAATATGGACCAAAGAGTACATCATTTCATGGTCCTATATATCCCATTAAAAAAAGTATAGATTCTAATAAATGGATACACCACCACCAACATCTAATGTAATTTAATATTCCAATCATTCACAAACAAATATCCACACAAGTATAACATTCACTAATACAATCTATGATAATAAAATTGCCATATCATTTGGATCATAATGAGCACCCAAATAATGAGTAATCATGTATTAATGATTCCATGATATATGAGTTATCTGATAACTAGATTGAAAGGTCACCCATTTATTAAAAATTCTGATAACTAGCTTGAAAGGTCACCCATTTATTAAAATTTTTGAGACACAATATTCTCCACACATTCTTCAATATAACAGTCATCTTCCCTATTATGAGTTAAAAAGGGCAATTTTCTAAATCCCAATGCTCATCCAATGATATCATTATGTGAATTTCATAAGGCATAATATATAACCATTCAAAATGGAAAATCCTATAAATATAATCATATTCCTTTTAGGTAATGCTCATATTATCTCTATATTGTGACCATGTCTAAACTCTCAAGCTCGCATATCAGGCTACAATTACAAATACAAAAAATACAAGTTAATAAAATAATGAAAGTACAATAAAAATTAATTCATAAAAATTTATAATATCTCAAATTTTCCTATTGACATGTCTAATCATGGCTTGGACAAGTCATAAATGAAATATACATGACCAAAAAAGTGTAAAAATACTTGAAAAATACATAAAAAATGATTAAACTTAAAAATTTACATATTTAAAAAAATTGGGTGTTTTTAGCATACTAGGGTAGATCATACTTAGAATATAAGATGGCATTTAAATAATCAAAAAAAAGTAAAACCAAAATCTCTCTTATGTGAACTTTTATCTCACTTAAATCTCAAAAATTATAATTTTGAAATAAAAACATTAATTCTAATTTTATTTTAGACAACCTATTTACATGAGTTGGATTTTCTTTTCAAAAAAATAAACTTTGTAATTGATTTATGTTAACATTTTGATTATGATATCTTGAGTGATACTTATTAAAATCACACCTTGTGAGTTTCATTAGAACACATGAAATGTGATCTTCTATATTGTAATATTTCCATCATGCTCAATCAACCCTTTGAATTTTTTTTAAAAAAAAAAGTATTATTTACCTATACATATATTTTCATGCATATTATTTGTTATCTCAAACTTATTTTATCTAACTCTTGCATTCAACAATCTTTACTAAAAATATATATAAATTAAACTAGAGATATGGTCAAAATGTTAATATGTCAACACAATCAAAATTCAATTGATAAATAATCAAATAAATTAAATTTTTCTCAAATATATTTAAAAATGTACACCTCATTATTTAGATATGACACACTTGATACTGTCACCCTTAGCATAAAAATGGGGTAATACATTGGGATTATCTCAAAAATTAAGTTGGTACAGATGAAATTTTAGCATAGAATTTAGATGAATGAGATAAATGAGGCTTTTTACCTCAATACATTATAATATCACATTCCATCAAACCTCACTACATATTTGTGACATGGATATTGTATAATATCGATAGTTTATTCATAATAGGGGAACATGGCATACAATTTCTATAAATTATATCAAATATAAAAATAAAAATCATATGTTATGATACAATATAACCCCTCAAAATTTCATAATGTAGGCTAATGTTTTTCAATAATCTAGAAATCAACAATATGATAATTATGCAAACATTCATAAAAATTAATAGGTGTATATTATATGCACTCAAATTTAAAATAATAAGAGCATAATAATATTTAATTGAATGCATATGCATGGGAACATGCAAAATAGTTATAAAAATAATTACAAGTTAATAATATAGTCATAATTAAGCATATAAATGCATGTCATTCTATATCATTTGGCAAGGATTCAGGGGGAATGATATTTGTTCATGCTTAGATATAAATTTTGAAATTTAAAAGATATAGTTTCAAGTGTCATGATAATTTTTCAAATTCATATATACATTTTCAAAGTTGAAAGCTATAGTTAAAAGGGGCATGATACGTTTTTGTGCACATTTTCAAAGGTCAAAGTTACAGCTCAAAGGGGAAAAATACTTGTTCATGCACATTCTCAAAGTTTAAATTTATAATTCAAATGGGAATTATACTTTATAATGTTTGTATATATATTTAAAAAATTTAAAGTTATATTTTAAAATTTAAAGTTATATTTTAACATATAAAATGCATCCATGATAGGAAAATGAATAATCTTCACTCTCTTTTGATCATGAAAATATAATTTGGATCCATCTATGATGATGTGATTCAATATTTAAGGGGTAACATAAATTTTCTTTTAGTGACACTCAATATACTTAGAATTACTTATAGTGAACCCATTATGTGGTTCCATCTTTTGCTTAGGGTGATGTACATTCAAGGCTAGTGACACTCAATAGCCTTGGCATCACTTCTAGAAAACCCATAATGGTTTTACCTTCTTAGGCATAATTATAATGGGTACTTATACTCATTCATGAGAGTTATAATATAAATATTTCCAACTCATGGGATTTATTAGTTATAAAAAATGAGACTTAATCACTCTTATTTCATCAATGATTCAACACAAGCAACTATTCTCTCTAAGTGTTTCAGTAAGGGGGAATAGTTTTCTCCAACATCTCATTTTGAGATACAATATCATATCCAAATTAGTTACCTAAGTTAATATTTTAGTGGTTTAGAGACACTTGATGACACATTTCTCTCCCATTACCAATCAATAAAATATTCATTTCCCTAGTAATGAAATGAGCATGACCAAAAACATCCTTTATCTATATTACATAACATGATAATTATCCACATACAACATAATAAACAATGCATATATGTGTAATTTTCCCTCATTTTTCACCCTTTTACTATTAAAATTCACAATTTTAGATTTAATATATTGAAATAAAATACTACATGTGTAATTATAGGTTCTGGTATTGACTAGCCTCTATAATCAAAATTTCAAGTCATAAGACAAATTATGTCATACACACTCAATTTTTATTCATTTTTTACTTTATAAATTTCATTACTAGAATAAAATGTAAGAAATTTTAGACACCCAAATTTGGTACAAGCCCATCCTTGATGTCATTCCATATAAAATTTCAACACATCTAATAATGATGTTGAATAAGGTATTTATTAGCATAATCTATCTTGGGTCTTCTGTGTTACAGTTCATGAATTCATCCATTTTTTATTCATCTAACCATTTTGTCATGGTGATCACTAATTTTGGTCTCTTATCTTTCTAAAAAGGTCCATTATTTCTATATAAGTGTTAACCCTAATTTGGATTAAGAAATCCTAATTGGGAAGATAGGGTTAAGGATATAAAAATCATAGGGATAAATGGAGAACATTCAATCTAATATACTCCAATTAATGTGCTAAAATTATATGCACCATATACTAAATTTATTAAATTTAGATAGGATATTAATGGAAAGTATAATTATGCTATATATGGAAATGACATAAAATAAAGTACATAGTTGGTTCTGATGCTAATATAATTTTCAATCTTTAATAGATAGAAATCATGAGGCAAGACAATTACATAACAATCATTAAATTATAGATCTAGTGTCTCTATCTCTCTGGACAATTGTGTTTACCTGGGATAATTATATTGATGCTAGTATTTGGGCTTGAATCTAGTGTCTAGTATAAAATGTTCACTAAAATATGATGTGACCACCTAGATGACTTTGTGTTTTGATTCACCTTTACTCTAATGCATTTAGATATGGGTCCTAGATAGTCACTTTGGGTGAAATGGCAAAACCCTAGATTTCCATATTCAATGTGACATTGGGAAAAATTGGGTCACTCATAACATGGTGTCGATCTAACCCACAATTACCCCAATATAAAACGGTATTTCTTACATATAAAATAATCTAAAATAGGTCCTCATACTCATGTAGGTCTCCCCTACATGTTATTTTATGGGTGAATCATGCAATGTGATTAAAACAAGTAGAATAATGGCCTAGCTTATAATTTGGACAATATTATCTTATGACTACTCTTTTAATAATTTAGAGCTATAGTCAGGTTATTATTTTAACTAATATTATAATAAGGTAGAATAGGAAAGCTTTTGGAAAATTAAGTGCTTCTTGAATTCTCTTTTGATCTAATTTCTAAGTGTTTCCCAAGCATATCTAGGTGAAGAATGAATGAGGTTTGATATCACATTTATATAAATCCTATCAAGAGATAACTAACACTGAATCAATTATGACAACCATTATAGTAAATTTCATTTTCAAATTGGATAAATTTAGGGCATTAGACACTTGAATTAGGTTAGGATAGTAATGTCAATGATGTTATCTATCCTAGATGTTAGTGTAAAAGGAGAAAGAGATCAAGCATATAAATAAAAATTGTATATGTGCAAGTTAAATATATTTCAAGTATTTTAATAAATATGGGATGTTTGTGTCATCAATATAAGGCTATTCAAACTAATAAATAGGCTAAGTGGCACAAGATATATTAGATGTAATTATTGAATCAAGGCATGTGTATAACTAAGAAGAAAAATCATGGTTTGAGTTTACCAAACTTAAAATACTGAGGTGCTATATAATCACAAAATATCATCTACATTTCCCCCCTTAATATAGTAATGAAATTACTAATTTAAAGGAAAGGAATAAGTACCTAGGTATGTATACACACCTTATATTTACTTGAATTTAATTTGAGTGCCTTTTTGCAGTTGAATTTGAGTATTTTTATGGTGACTGACTTGTAACCAAGATCAAGTTATAATGTATAATCAGTGCATATGATTTGGGTCAAAATACTTGAAATAGATTACTATTTAAAGATCAAGGTTTAGGAGTAAACATATGTGTCAATGTATTCACGTTGCCTATTGGCAAGTAATTTTTTCAAAATATGTATCATTCTAAAGATATGAAACTAATATTAGGATAAATATAGATAAATCTTTAAAGTGCATAGAGAGAGAGAGAGAGAGAGAGAGAGAGAGAGAGAGAGAGAGAGAGAGAGAGAGAGAGAGAGAGAGAGAGAGAGAGAGAGAGAGAGAGAGAGAGAGAGAGAGAGAGAGAGAGAGAGAGAGAGAGAGAGAGAGAGAGATGTTGGAAGGCACATTCCCCAACTTTAGAGCAAGATTGTGTTACCACTTGATAGTTGAGATTAGCTCAACCATGCAACCAAATTATACTTATAACTTGGTGAGCTTATATGATCAAGTCCAAACTAGAAACTTGGAAATATTGAGTGATATAATCACCTCAACTATACCAAAAGGTGAGCCAACTATTCTAGTAGATTGACCTATTAAAGTCTGTAAAAGTCTATAGCGTATTAATATATGAAATAGTTGGAATTTGAGATTGATTTAGATTTTGAAATATTAGGCATATGTTTCAATCATATGCACCTTAGATATGTCTCATGATGAAATCATGTATAACAATGGTACCATGGATATGATTCTACCACAATTGTGAATATGAATCATATAACTAGTTACTTTAGCTAATTCAAATAAATGTGTGAGTGTGGAGGATGTGATTTTAAAACATGCCCCAAATATATATGGATAAATATGAAACTTATATAAATACCAATGTGGAGAACATGACTTAGTCAAATGTCCACAAAATCAAGGAATGGCATATTAAAATTTCTATACAATAAATAATGACATGTTCAATTATACAAGAAAGTAGTGGCATATTCGAATGTCCAAAAAGGAAAATATATGCACATGGGATGATACAATCGAGCATATTCAAATTCTTGAATAATCAAGACAATATCAAGGCAGAATACTCAAGGAAGTGTATAAAGGAAAATTATAAGGAACTAGCATAAACATGTCATAATATCATATCAAGTACCATGTGAAAGATATAAGCATGGGTAAGACATGTGTACCTACATATATAAGCTCAAAAATGATATTTCATGGTGATAATTAAATCATATAACTTGTGTGTATCAAGATCATAGAACATGGATGGTCCCAACGTCCTAGTGATGTGAGTAGAGGTAAATCCCAACACCTATAAGTGTATCATGTATTTGTGTATGCCTATATATGTGTATGCAAGATTAAATTATATGCTATACCTCAATATATAACTAACATTTAGATTCCAAGGATCCAATATAATATGTAGGTTCCAATAATGTTTTTGAATTTTTTTGTTATTTTAATTTTTTTATGATAAGTAAAGATCATCGTATGATGCCATCCAATGGATGGTCATAGATATATGTCCACACTTTGAACCTTAAAACCTCAAGTTGGATCTTTTACATTGTTTGAATCATTATTAGATAGGTTGAAAATGTATAGAACATGTTCCTCCTCACATTTTTCATGTGTAATATAAGATGTAAAGCTATCATTTGAAATATGTATTAATTTGCCTTCATGAGAATAGAAGATGCCTTGTTGATTTTGATAAATTAGTGCTTCTATTTAGTATAGCCAAAGAGATTCAAGTAAAAATTCATATGGATATGTGGTATAAATAAACCATACCCATTTTTTAATCACTTTAGGACCATAAGAAATTGGTATTATTATGTTTCCCAATGTGTCTTTCCAAGTGACATTATTTTGAAAATCTTGTAAGTTAAAACCAAGTTGTTGAAAATGTTTTATGTTTCAAGTTGTTTTTTTTTTGTGTAAGATCAATATGGTTGAGACAAAAATAATTACCACCTATGTATAAGGTAATTGTTAAATATTGGTGATGTGTGCACTTTTTTATTTTGTACACTTGAGGATTTGGCATAGGATGAGGACCTTGTATGGTCCCCATGTGAAGTAAGTTTTATAAATAGCTCATATAAAGATTAGGAATACCAAATTTTTGTTTGTAATGCTCATTTAGTAATTTATTTCCCTTATTTGTATAAGATATAAAAATTTAGTACATAGAAGGAGAAAAAGTGGTTAAGGAACCCTTTAGTAAGCTATAAAACCAATTATGAGTCTTATCAGAAGTGTTCATATGGAATACCTTTAACAATAATTTATTATCATTTTACCATTGATCAAAATAATTTAAATAATTTATAATGTGCTCAAATAGATCTTTATTGTGCCAATATATATGTGTGTGTGTGTGGGGTAACTTATAACCATGCGGATAAGGATATTCAAGTATAGATTGTGTAAGAGGTTGATTACTAAATCAGGTAACATGTGCATTTACATTATAGAAATCCCCTTGTATTTGAAGTATATGTGTGTGTGTGGTAACTTATAACCATGTGGATAAGGATATTCAAGTATAGATTATGTAAGAGGTTGACTACTGAATCAGGTAACATGTGCATTTACATTATAGAAATCCCCTTGTATTTGAAGTGTATATATATATATATATATATATATATATATATATATATATATATGAGTGTGTGTGTGTGTGTGTGTGTGTGTGTGTGTGTGGGTGGTAACTTATAACCATGTGGATAAGGATATTCAAGTATAGATTGTGTAAGAGGTTGATTACTGAATCAGGTAACATGTGCATTTACATTATAGAAATCCCCTTGTATTTGAGATATGTAACCCTATTTTTAAAGATCATAAATAGTGTTCATTATAGACATAAGATAATCCATGGGAATGGTAGTGTTTGACATAGGTGTAATCATTTATTATAAACCACCAATTCTATTGGATGTAGGTATATGAGTATTATAATTGTCATGAAAGATAAGTGTAAGTTTAGAATCCTTAAATTTTGAATGTTTTGGCATTGGTTCTTGATCTTGATGTGAGTCTATGCAAACAATAATATGTGGTACCTTATTTAAATTTTGATATGGATGAGACATTTCACTTGACTCACCTATTTCATAAATGTGTATATGCTCAAGAGGATTGCATTATTTAGGTGGTATCACTGTAGGAATGCCTTCACTTTCAGATTATATTTTTCAAAATTTGAAAGGATTATCATTGGAAATAATTGTTAAAAAAGTCCATCATGTATGAATTTTACACATATATGAAGTGTAGATATGATGGATTCCATTGAATATATCAAAGGTCTACCTAAAATTATATTATAATTAATGATTGAGACATTACCTGAAAAGTAATTGAAATAGTATTTGGTCCAAATGTCACTTCTATTGTGATTTTACCAACTAGAGGACTATTTAAATTATCAATACCTTTCATATGTATAATCAATTTTTGAATTATATTGGTGTTAATTTTCATAATGGTTAAAATTTTGATATTACAAATGTTTAGGCATAATCCATTGTCAATGATCACCTTTTTGAAGCCCTTATTTTATATTATCAGTTGTATGAACAAAGGTAACTCTTTATCAATAATATATTTGGATGGTAAGTAGGTTGGATCAAAAATAATAAGTTTTTCATGTTTCTTGAGGTCTTTCATGATATCTGAAAAATAAGTAGGCTCAATATCACTTAGAACTTGAGTTTCACATAATGTCTCATACATGATGTATTTTATATTATTTTAAAATCTCAAGTATTGAAATTTTAGCACTTGTATTGGTTAATTGGTCACATTAGAATCTAGATATTGGATCTATAACATTATAATAATAATTGAGAGATATGAAATGTTGTCTCTATTTTAGCATACTCTTATTATGTACATGAACTTTATTAATATTTTTTACAAGAATATTAATGCATTAATCCATAAAAACTATCAAGTATTGGGCCATGAAATAATTTATAGATATTTTGATGGAAAACATGATTGAAATATTTATCAATTAGGGAACAACAACATGAAAAGAAATTAGGATACCCCAGCTGGCCTAGGGTTTGATGTTCTAATATTAGGTTCACCAAAATGTTTAATCCTAATTTTGATTAAGGAATCCTACTTGGGTAGATGGGGTTAATGATATATAAATGATAGGGCACAAGTATGAATATTAGATCTATAGTAGTCCAATTAATGTGCTAAACTTAGATGTACCATATGCTAAATTTATTAAATTGAGATTTGATATTAATGGAAAGTACAACTATACTAGATATGGAGATGACATAAAAAAGAGTACTTGTATAGTTTTTATGCCAACATAGTGATGGATCTAGAATAGAAATAAAGTAAGTGGGAAGATAGTTCTAAAATAGTCATCATATTCTAGATATGGTGTCTCTATCTCTCTAGATAGTTGCATTTTCTTGGGATGGTTATATTGATGATATTATCAAGGTTCAACATTAGTGTCCATTAAAAAATATTCTCTAAGAAATATGTGATCTAGGTCTAGCTTCACCTTCATTCTAGTGCAGTTAGATCTGGGTCATGGACTATCACTCCTAGTGAAATGGCAAAACCTTAGTTTTCCATATTCAATGTAACCTTTGGGAAAAATGGGTTTGTGGGTTCATGGGGTCAAACATACCTGAAATGAACCCATTATCAAAGGGTGTTGCCTACATATCAAAAACTCTAGAATATGGCCTCATACTGATGTAGATAACTACTACGTTTTGGCTTATGTGTGAATCATGCAATGTGTGTAAAGTAAGTACCACATTGACATAACTTATAACTTAGAAAATATGACATTATAACTATTCCATATTACTTTATACCAGTATTTAGGATATTCATTTGACTGATATCAAAATAAGTAGAATAGGAAAGCTTTTGGTAAATTGAGTGGTTATTGAATTCTCTTTTGGTTTGAATGATAGTTATCCCCAAGTTTAGTTATATGAGGAATGAATGAGGGTTTATATTATATTTAAACCAATGCTATCAAGAGATATCTTGCATTAAATCACCTAAATCAACCATTTTAATATGTTTCATTTGAAAATGAGTTGACATTAATACACTAGACACTTATGTTGGGTGAGTAAAACAATGTCAACACTATTATATATCTTATATGTTAGTGTCTAAGGAAAAGGAGAGTAAACACATGATCAAAAAATGTAGAGGTTTAATATAATTACATTTTAATTACTATGGGAAAGATGGGATGTATATGTCATCAATATAAGGCTAGTCAGACTAAGAGATAGGCCAAAGGCACAAGATAGAGAACATGCAAGGCTTGTGGAAGCAATGAATATGTAGAAATAAGAAGAACAACCAAGGTTTTAGTTTTACAAATGTATAAAACTAATGTTCTACATAATAAAAAAATATAGTCTACAATAGGAATGGTCTCATTGTCTTGTCTGCATGGAGTGGACTTATCCAAGCATAATTTAAAGACCTTTTTCCATGTAACATTTTATTTTAATCTTAATTTTTTTGTTAGGTATTATTCTAGATTGGATTTTCCATTGGTTACCCTAATTTTAATTTTAACCCTCTATAAATAAAAGGCTACTCTAAGGCATAAATTATGTCTCTCCTCACTCTTAATTTTTTTCCAAATATTCTCATGTTATAATATAGTTTTTTAAATCTATATTTAATATTTTCAATGGCTAAATTCACATTTACATGATTATACAAAGGGTAAAATAGGATAAAGAGTACCTAGACTTATAGTCACACTTTCAAACATAAACATAAGTAGGATAACTACATTCAATTTTGATACCTCTTTAGAATATTTTTTATTTAATGAAGTGCTTGGTAATTCAATAAGGATCTACCAAGGTCAACCCAACTTAGTCCCTTTCACTTAACACCCCCTCATTGATATAAATTTGGTATGTGTATAAAAAAATTAGAGTTTTTATTGTTTACATATTTTCTATGGTATTATATATATGAAAGTGCATCAAAACCCATAATTAAAATAGGTGAAAGTGGTGAAATAATTATATATTTTTCATATTCAATGTAGATAAGTTCATGGCAATGGAAACATGTAGTATTCTCTACTATCCACTTAAAGAATTCTATCCAAGAATATTTAGAATTTATAATTATAAATTGCCACTATAAAAATTATCCTTTCTTTGTATTATCCTATTAGCCATCAGCCATAGTCAATTGGGATAAGTTTTTGGTCAACATATATGAGCGATTTGCATTGTTACCTAACTAGGGTAGACATATCTAAAAATAGTTCTAGATTATGTTCCTGATCTTGAGCATGTACTATCACATGTTTTATGGATTTACACTTTTAGGTATATAAAACAATCAATATAAATCTAAATTTGAATTAATTAAATTTATTCTTAGTGTTTTCTAAAAACATTAGTTTTTCATATTTATTCATTTCTAAAATTAGAATTGTTGATTATTTTACATCTTTAATATTTTAAAATTTATCTTCTTTTACACCTATTATTTACAACACATTTTTAAATCAAAAGGGTAAAAAATTATTGTATTGATCCTCAAATTCCACCATTTGAACAAAATCTTTACCACAACATTCAGGATCAAAGCTCTAGTTCTAATATATAAATGATCTAGTTGAACTTTATTCCTAGCAAAAACAACATCATTTCCTAAATATATTTGATATAAATCACAAAATTTCATAGATGAATCCCAAATAAATTAAAAAACTTATGAATTTTAAAATTCTAATGGAAAATAATATAACCTAACTTAGGTGTCCTTGATTATAGGGATGCAATTATTCTTCATAAATTTTTATTGACAAATAAAAATATCTAGATTTTTACCTTTAAGATTTTATCCATGATATTGAAGAATCACATATATATATATATATATATATATATATATCCTCTTGAGAATTAAATTTAACTAAAAGCAAACATCTCAAAATATAATAGATATTTCTTACATGAAAAACTTTCCAATTTTCCTTCATCCATTTTCAATATTCTTTCCTTTCCATTGTATTCTTAGTAATTTACCTACAATATAGATCCTCAATTTTTCCCAAATTATATTTTTAGGAATGTCCAAAGTTTTAAAAGAAGATTCCAAGTTAATATCTAAGTAAAATCTCAAATGTGAAAAAAATTAACCTTCTTCAACATTGCATAAACTTGAATTAGGTACATATACCATAAAATCACCATTGGAATCAACTATTATATCATACTCAATATTATTAGTAAGAGTAATTAGATATTTATATAAATTGGTCATAAAAAAAAACCTGTAAATATTTGTCAAATCCTCTAAAATAGATCTAAACATCTAAACAATAATCCGTAATTATTCATCAAAAAGAGTTTTTAGGAGGTCCTCGTCTATTTTAATCCTCATAAATATTTAATATTCATGAAATATAGTTGCAATATCCATAATATTACATTTATATTAACATGAAATGCCATATTTTTGTTACCTTATTTTATCCCATTGTATATTTTATCTTGCATTGCCAATCTCTTTTGAAAATATGTCCCATCCATCAAACCATCTTAAAAAAAAACTAAAGCATAATATTGTAAAGAAACTATAAGAACATATTATATAGCAAGATGGTTAGTTGTAACCTTATTTATCCACTTCCTAAATTTTTTTAATTTATATTTACATTATTTTTCATAATGGGGCACATGGTTTTTTAATGCTCTCACATCAAAATAGATAGTACGTAGAGAATCACTTCCAAATTTTAGGAATTACTTATCACTCTCTTGAGACATTAACACAAGGGTATAAATATCTAAAAATAATTGAAAAAAGTGGTCCTATATCTAATTATAAATACAGAACATTTGAATTTAAATAGTTCCAAGATATACAAATCAAAATAATACATTACATTTTATATTATTAAAAATGTTTCCCACAATACATTTTTAGTCCTCTTCAAAGTATTTTAATGTAGTCAACACTCATAATATATTTGGGATTGGTTGGGGATATGAAACCAACAATAATAACCTCTTTTACAAGGTAAATCTTGAGGTAAAATTCACACTTAAGGTTTGGAAGTAATGAGAAGGAAAAAAATATTAGTGCATATAGATGAAGATGAGTGTGAACACATGATACATCTACAAATTTAAGTTCATAATTTAAAAAAAATAAAAAAAATACATAACATATGGAGGCACTGCTAGCATATTTTGGATGGTACTAGTTACTATAAATTTAAGGCTTTGATACCAACACCCATGCAAGGTCTAATCCATGCCTTTTTAATATGGTTAGTGATGAAGCACATATAGAGAATTTTGGGACACATGGTAACCTTCTATGAGTAACCTTTAATAATAATTGAAATATCTAGATTATCCATTTAAATTAATATTAGTATAATATGGATATATTTTACATGTATTTTAGTTCATCTAGATAAAAAATAAGTAAGATATTTTCATGAACCTATTCATTTAGTTGGGCTTAAAAAATATAGGTTTCTTCCTACATAGGTTTCATATTTATATTATATTAGGGTTTTAATTTTATATAATATTTTTAGTTTTTATTGACCTTAAATTTTAAATTCTAATCCTTTTCTCTAGTAGTTTTCAATACTTTCATGTGTGCATTCTTTATTATATAATAAAGTTAAGCCTTATCTAAATTTAAGGGGAAGAGATATATTAAGTGGTTTTTGTAATCAATCATATTAAAAATACTTTCATAAAACCACATGTTTTCACACCATATAAAATGGTTCAAATTTATGAATTACAAATTGCTTCTTCTATTGATGCAAATAATGATAAAATGTAGATGTATGGGTTATCAATGATATTGTGCTTTATCTTAAAAATGACTATGAACATGATGTTAATAATAATGATAAATATCATGATAAAATGCATCTCAATGAACTTAATGGTCTATATATTATTCAATAATCAACACTTTTGATTTGTTATAAAATAATTAGTGATCAAAGAAATGATGTAGATAATATCTTAAATGTTATCCTGGAGGTTATAAATGAAAAATAATTATAAAAAAACCATATCTAAGGTATAAAAAGACTAAATTTAAAATGTAACTAATCCACTTTTTATAATCTTATATCCTACAATAGATGTTTAGATCACTATTATAACTATTGCCATTCATATGCATACATTTATGGCTACACAAGTGATGACACTTATATAACTACTATGGGTGCAACAAAACATATTCCTTAGATTTATGTGGATATGCCTATGCTTAAAAAAAAATTGCCTCCTAGGATTAAAACTCATGTGACACCACATATTTATAATCAATATAATATGCCTACCAATCAAGCATTTAGACACAATACTTAATCTTCAAGTCAATGTTAATATAATGGAACATGGTTCTTATAAATGAAGTCATTTTAAAAATATCAAACACTATTAGATAATCCTTTATCCACAAATATTTCTAGTTATATATAGTTATCACCTACCTATACGATTTTTTCCATCTAATATTTCACCATTTAAAGGTAATGGTGATCCATAACAACATCCTAGATTATTCCATGAGAATGTTTATATTATCCATGTAATGACAAGTTACTAAGAAAAACATTTCATAGGAGCTTATGGACTGTCCCTTGTGATGATTATATGGCATTCCTCTCAAATCAATAAATTATTTTAATCCTTTGATAACCAATTATAAAACTACTTCTCTATCAGTATTAGTGATAAGGTATCTTATGATTAAATTGAAAAACACAAGCAAGGGCATAATGAACCCATTAGTGACCATGCGATTTGTTTTAAGAATATGATTTCAAAAAGGAAAAATATTATGACTAAACATGAATTGAAATATGTATTCAATAAAAGCCTAATTACATTCATCCATGAGTATATTATGTTCAAAAACTTCCAATCATTTGACAACATGTGGCATATGGTTAAAGACCATAAAGCTAAGATGATCACCATGAACAAGTTAAAATACACAACCAACCCTCCCAGATATTTTATTAAAAAAATTAAAATTACCAAATTTCTAAGACAAGGCTAACATTACTAATAGTGAGGCTAAGAAATGGTCAATATAGTTTCAAAACCTCCTAATAGGGTTATCCCTTTAACACCACAATAGAGTAAATTTACATTATTATTAAAAAAATATCATAATGTATTTAAAAATTTAATGTGTAATATCATATATATCCCTATTATAATGGAGTTTGATATGAAAAACATAAGGGGTTCAATATTAATTCATATTTTGATTGGCATATGTACATAGAACATTCAAATACTAGACACTTTTGCTTGAGACATAAGATAAAATACTTAATTGAGAAAAAAACCATTAAGATAAATGATTCTAGTATACCTAATAATGATTTGGTGGCATAAAATAATTTTAATCTTAAGATATTTTTAGATCAATTTACAAAACACATAGTACATAAAATAAATACTAATCATGATGTACATATGACTTAAAATGTGCATCCTCTTCTAACTTCTTATGATCCTAGAAAGAAAGAGGCTCATCCTATAGATGGTATTATAGTTACATTTTCAAGTATATAAGTACAAATACCTATAATCATATTTGATGAACATGAAATTACTTATGATGATTTTAACAATGACCCTTTGCTCGTATGTGTTTTCATTGAGTCACATCTTACACATAGTGTTATAGTTGATAATGGTTCAAGTGAAAACATATGGACCATGAAATTAATTACTATAATTGGGTATACACATACATACATGATTGGTATGAAAAAACATTAAAATGTTTCAATGGAGGGTGTAAAAACCATCTTGGGGGAATTAAATTACCACTTATGATATGGCCTAAAACTATTACTAATTGATTCATAGTTTTCCCAACATAGGTGAATTTGAAATGATATTAGGATGTATATATAATATTCACCATACCATATTAGGTACATCTATACTTGAAATATATCCATGAAAATTGAGATGTTATAGTTCCAAATGTTTGATATGGATGCCCCATCCATATAGAAACATTTCCTAAAGAACATCCAAAAAAACCTACTTTATAACTTACATAGGTTTAAAATATGAAGGAAAATAAAATTCAAGTGATTGAATTTCATTAAACATTAATTATTTTATGATTTTTACATTATATATTTATTTGAATTCATTATATGTTACCTACTATATCACAACTTTTGATAGTTTCATAGAAATATTATGAACATGTTCCACAAAGAGCACATAGGCATTATTATGACATACAAACACGTTTATGGGTTACTATGGATACTATATATACAAGTGCATACATGATCATTTTTAATATGATTATGATGTTTATTATTTTATGTTGATGATTATTTATCTTATTTAAAAAATGATATATGTTACTCCTCACCCACAACATGTGAAACTTACAATAATTTATCTAAGATTTTCACTTGAACATCTCCTTATTTGGATCATAGGTTAGTTGGGATATAATTCAAAAATTATAGTCAAAAATATTAATCATATATTCAAAAAATAACAAAATTATAACTTATGCATGACATTTTTTTGGGTACAAATAGATTGATTAATGTTGTTTTTCATATAAATGGTGAATTGCATATCCATTTTCTATGCAAATTATTTTCATGGTACACACAATTTGGATGAAGTAAATAAATGTTATATATGATACATGTACACATATATGTGAAAAATTACTTAAACCCATGGGAAACCTTATGCATTGGGGGTATTTTCATACATTTTCAAGTTATATCTTTCTATACTTGTCCATTGATCACAGAAGACTATTATACATGAATTTATCTTACTCATAATTTTAATAAAGTTATTTCTTGTGGATATTATGATTTTTTATATTAGATAATGACATTAATATAATATTAATATTAGAATTGATTACTCCATGAATTATTGAATTAATTATTGTGACATTATTTGATCCTTGATTTGTGTTATAACGATTGTTATATGGGTACATTGACTATGGCTTATCACATCATGGGTCAGTTATGTTAAAAGATCATGTAGTTTGAGTCATGGTCATGTCATGTCAGTGTTGGTTTAGATTCATGTTATGTATTCTATGATTATGTGATTATTGATCATGTTCTTGTGTGTGTGAGTAGATCTAAATATTATTGTTATAATGAGCTTGGTTCCATGATTTATATCACATAAATTTATATTTTATGATGTCATTATTTATATCATTAATCTAATATGATTCTTATCACAATTTGATTAATCGATATGTCTATTATACATTGACACTTGTATACCAATTGGATTATGTTACATGTTTCATATGTGTTTGAATGATAAAATATTTATATGGTGAAATACATTATCATATATGTATACATAAATTCCATGATTATGTATTTATATAACACATGGTGTTCATAACCCTTTATTTTGAGATGAGTGACTCACAATTTTTATTATTCATATAAAAAGGGGGGAATATAATGGGATTGTCTTATATATTTAGGCCATGATAGATAATTCACATTCCAAGACAAATTATTTGATTAAAATGGGATGGATTGAGTATATTGAGACATATATGGGGAATTATATAGGATTTTGAGGAAAAATTGATACATTTAGGGTTTTGAAGAATAATTGAGACATTATATGTCATTTTGATAGATAAATGTTGTAATTATATATCACTTTTAGGTAAATGTGTATCATATGCGTACATGTACTTTGTTCATGAAAACACTTTTCTATTCTAAATATTTATGAATAATTAAACACTTTGGGTCTATACTCCATTTTCACTGGATAAATATTTTACATATGAACTAATTTTTGGGTTTCAATATTACATATAAACATGTTTCAAGGTTCCACTTATTCATACAAACCTATTTTAGGGTTCTAATTTTACATACAAAACTAATTTTAGGGTTCCCATAAAATAGTTAATTTGAAATAAAAATAATTATGGTTGATGTTTATATGTTCGTCAACTTATAAATCTTCTCCAATGGTATTTTATGCATTTACACACCTCAAATCATAGTTTCAATGGTTGCATCTCCTTAGGGCATGATCACTATATAATATTATCCAAACAATTTTGATGTTTCAAACTTAATTCATATATCATCATGTGTATTAATTATTTGGCATTTCATTTTGATGTGATTTAGTGATCTCGATTCTTTTAGATTTATTATCATTAAAAGTCATTGATCTATACATGTTTTCTTGTATGTTAACATGGATCAAATGATATATTCTAGTAGTACCTATCAATACCAATTATAGTTCTCAATTGTATCAAATTTTTTATTTTATCCTTTTCATTTATTATTTTAAATAATATATTGAAAGTGGGAATTTTAAGACACCTAAATTTTATATTAGACTCTTAGGAAACACCAACATTGACATACTTGGACATTACAAACATATTTGACTCTTCTGCACACTTTCTTCTATTTATCTACCCATCTATTGTCTTGGAAAAATATATTCACTAGATACACCTATATAAGATTATCCTAGTATATAAAATAACATTCCATAATTCAAAACGTATGTTTTCCATATCTTAGATAGATGATTTAAACTATTAGAAAATATTGATAATAGATGGATGGTTATAGTTATTGTAAGTCCCTGCCTATGTTATAAGTGTCTAGGAACACTTAATGGATATTTTTAAACATAAAAATAATCCATTAGGTCATTATTGAAATGTTTCATGGATAGGTAATTAAAATAAATAATGAATATCTATCTATCAATACAAATCAATCAAAAAATTACACTCACATGGAAATTTGGACATTACCTAGAGAATCACTTACAAACTTGAAGAATCGATTCATAATCTCTTGATAAATTATTATAAGGTTATAAATATATATAAAACTATGAAATTAGTAATAATTAAGCCAATTATAAATAAATGTGTGAATTATTTAAGATCAAAATATTGCATTGCATTCTAGAATGTTCAAAATGTTGGACACATACAAATGGGTGTGTGAACTATGTTATTTTTAGCCTTTTTTAGGTATTTTAACATATTACATACTTATTAATTAATATAGGAGTGGTTTGGGTCATCCAAACCCAAATACTAACCCATTTTTAAAGGTCCATCTTATGGCCAATACCACACCTAGGGTTTGGATGGAAGGATAAGGGAAATAAGATCAATGAATATGACTAAAATTGAACACACACATATGAATCATATACAAACACAATTGCATCACTATTATAACCTAAATAATTATAAAATATATATGGATACCAACATTACATCTTAGATAACACATGTTATCATAGGTGTCAAACTTTGTCAATAGCATCTATTTTAAGACATTATTTTTATTATTTGAGAATAAGCATATACATATAATTTTCAAACATAAGGGAACCTTATATGAGTATCACATAGCAAGAATCACCTAAGTACACTTATATCTTATTTCTTTAATCAATTATAATATATATTATTGTTTTCAATTCATATTAGTATATTATTTCTATATTTTACATAGTCTAATTTACATAGAGATTTACATATATTTTAAGACACACAAATCTAAAATAATTAAAAAAACACACCTATTTGGTTTTATTAGATGTCCCTTAAATTTTTTAACATATATATAGTTTTTAACTATTAAAAGAGATAAACAAAGACTTTACTTTCCTAGGGGAAGTAGTTTACTAGTTTTCACTTTCACTCTTATACTAAGCCACCAATTTATAACTTTCAAATTTAGTGGTGGTTCCATTTTCCCCTTTTTCATTCATATTTTTATTCATTTTTATTATGTTTATATTTTTTCAATAATTTTAATTATGTTTCTCTAATATTTATTTATTTTTAGTTTTTGGGGAAGTGGGGGTGGTGGTTATTGGTATTTTCCTCCTAATTTTCCCTTTTTATATTTTTCTTTTCTCTAATTTTTTAAATTTTTAAATCATTTGTTTTTATTATTATTCTCCCCATTTGTTTTTTCACTATTTTCTATATTTTTCATTTTAAACTTTTATAGTTTTTTTAATATTCTTTTCTTGTTCTAATATTAAATATATGATTTTTTCCTGGCCATAGGATGATATCCTTTTCTAGGCACTCCATACAAAGTATGAAGTTTAATATCCCCTAATTTCAATAATTGGTCCATTTTATATAGAATTAGTCACATGTTTTTTAGTTTTCATATTTTTATACTTAATACCATAAATAAAACTTTAATTCATATATGGAACTCCTTAATTTATATGTAGTGATCATGAAATTATTATTATTTATTAATATCCAATATATTGTTATATGCCATAACAAATATTTTCACATCCACTTTATATGGATATATTATCCTCTTATTCAATGTTCCAATATCATTGATCCTAAACCTAATCAATAATTAAAAACTTGGTAGATTTAACTCCATATGTACCAAAGCTTCTAATCTATAGACTAATTAATAAGGAAAATACTTTTTGATTCATTTTTAAGTTATATTATGTCTACAAGTCCATATGTATCACAGTATCCAATTCTATAGGAAATGTGTTATTTATTTTGATTAATACATTCTATAAAAACTTATCAAAATATTCCAAAATACCATTAATTTAACAATGTTACATTGTACTCCTATTATGTGTTTTGATAAAATACAACAATACTTATTATTTTATTCCCATTTGTTTCTTTGATCACTTGTGATACTAAGTAGACAACCAAATATATTTATAATGATCTCATTAATAAAATTTCTAATGATTTTGGATGTACAATAATTCATCAATATGGCATATACCCATCATGTTAGGTGTTTAGTTCCAATAATTATTAACCTTGCATTGATCTTCTTAGCAACATATTTTATTTTTTATATAAAATTAATATCCCACTTTTCAAATGATGGTAGTGTTAATGTAATTTCATCCATTCTATTGGGTTTACCTAGACTTTATCGTATGTCATAAGCTATTGTATACATGTGTAAGTATTATCACAAGTAAGATCTTTGTTGATGTCCCATCACTATAATTATGACTTATAGTTATTTAATCATTATATTATCTAATTCTTTTATATTAATCATGGTGAAAAACCTACCCTTATCAATATTTTATCTCTTCCTTTCTTATTCAATACTCCTTAAATAAGTGTGAATGGGAATTCCTTAATCAATAATATTATACATATTATTTCACCATAACCATATATATATTTCCATGTTTATACCTTTTGAATGAACACTTATAAATTCATCATCAATTAATCCATTATATTCCCTTGTATTTATAATTGAAAAATAATCTAGCCCATTCTTGACCTTAATTGGTTTCACCATGATTTTAAAATAAATATCCTTCAAAAAAATAATCCATCTAAATAGTATGTCATGTCTCAATAGTTCTTTTATTATATATTTTAAGGGCTCATGATATATGTAGAATACAAATGGATTAGCCAAAAAGTAGTCTCTAAATTTTTTTAGGGAATCTACCATAATCAATACCTATCTTTCCATGGTTAAATACTTTTAATACTCTCAAAAATATTCCCAATTGAAAATGAAATAGGGTCCCCCACATTGTTTTATTACTACTCCTATAATTAACATGGTGAATCTACATAAAAATGAAATAGTATTATCTAATTTTGACAAATTAGATTAGGTAAATTATATATTTTATTTTTTAAAGTATCAAATTCTTCATGATATTCTAATGTTTTAAGGCTTTTGTTTTCCTAACACTTATATCAGTGCATTGATTACTACATAGTTCCTTATGAACCTATAATGACATTTGGAATAAGACCATAATGTTCTTACATCCTTTAAAATTATTGATGGTGGTGGGTGTATAACTATTTTTTTTCAAAGGATACACTATTAACCCTTATTTACAAATTATATGACCTATAAGTGACCTAAACAGTGTTTCAAAGACATATTTCTTCAATTTTATGTGATACTAAATTTTATACATCTCTCAAACATTAGTAATAGTTACTACATATGATATTTCAAAATTATATAAAATTTATAATCATAAAAATAAAGTTACAATAATTCATTAAAAAAATCCTAAAAATCATTAACCATTATGTGGATTAATACTGCTAGTGTATTATGTAATCTAAATGGCATGACTATGTACATAAATGATTTCCATTATATCACACCTTTTCTTTATCTATCTTATAGCATTGTATTCACCTATTTTTATCTAGATAAACCATTAGAGAATGAGTATATTTCCATCCTAATCACATTATATAATACCTCTTAAGTGAAGGGTTTAATGAATGGGTCATGAATGCATGCCTTGTTTAGTTCCATGTAGTCAATGAAAATACTTATCTTTTCTTTTTTATTTTCTTTTTTAATCATCATAGTGATTATCCATTATGATTCTTCCACTAGTTTGGTGATGCCATGAGAGAGTATTTGTTTGAATTATTTATTGAATTTTATTTTCACATTTTTATTAAGGACTTTGAGTCTCTTTCTGATAGTTTTCAAATCCTACTTAATTTGGATCTTCATTTGGATAGATTCTTATTTTATGCCTTTCAATTATTGTGGACATTATAGGAAATAAGTCTTGATAGTCCCTTGGTAGTTCTAACATTATATCAATATATTCCTTTGCCCAATAGTTTCATACTTTGGCCAAATTTTTATATCCTTATGTCATAATATTTTATTATCTTATTTTGAGTGGCAAATAAAAGTATTGGTTTTTTTATCAGCTTGAATATTCACCTTATTCTATCTCTGATTTTAATTTCTTGGGGCTATCTTCTTATTCTTATTCTTTTTCTTCATGTTTTTCTTTATTTCTTATAAATGTTTCTAAAATGGAAAATTTCATTCCTAACCCTATCGTATCTAAACCATTGTTACATTTTTTTAAAGGGTTACTCATTAGTTCATTATTCTTGATTATGTATCTAATTGGTTATTAGTAATTAATTTTCCCTAAACCTTTTACCTTTGTTTTCATTTTTAATAAATTTTGGTGATGGAATAATCATTCAACATGAATATAAATGATATACATTTTATTAGAGTGAAACACATCATTGTATATGGATCTAAAAAATTAAAGTTTCTATTAATATCTTTATTTAACTACTCCCAATATCTTGTTCCCTTCCCCATATCTTGCTTCATATACCATGTTATTTATAGTATATCTAAGGCCTAGTATAAAAATTATACCCACAATCTTATTTTTAAAATATCCTTTATTAGAATTGTGTCTTTTAAAATTCAAAATATGGATCCCTGGGCCATATTTCCACATATATATTTTTTGATATCAAGGAAATATAATTATTTTCTCATGTACCACATTTTTAAATAAATATCAAAGGCCATCCATTTATTCATGTTTAATTTGTTTTTCTTGCCTCCTTTTAATGATTTAAAAATCAATAAAATTCATTCACATCTATTCTTAAGGGAATACTCTTATCAATTATCCCAAATAAATCTCTACCTTTCCCATGTCACTAAATTTTGGTAATTTGGAATGTGAGACTCATATTTTGATTCAAATAATTTTTTATTATGGGATTTATTTCTTCATGATGCATGGCCTCCTAAGGATTATCATGGGATATTTATCATATTTAGGATATTCCTCACCATTTTTGTTATATCTCCATAGAGCCATGCTTTAATATCCTCATTTGATTCAATTTTTAGGTATTCACTTTCACTTATTATTTAATCATCTTCATTAGGTTAATAATAATCATTTATGTTGGTAGATTTATTTAGTGCATATATTATGGGTAACTAATCATACTTAGTTTATTTGGTATAGGCTTTTATCTCACTAGGTTTTATCTACACAATTTAGTCAAAATTTCTTAGGTTAAGTAAGATCCTTAGGGGAAATAATCCCACATACATGAGGAAGTTGGGAATTGCCTATTTTACACCTATATAAGAAACATTCCTATGTTCATTTTGGTTAATGCTTATTAATGCAATTTTCCTATTGTGAAGACTACCTTATTCATTTTGATTATTCTTTTAGATTTCACTACTCCATATGGTTTCTTCAATTCATTTAATCCTATCGAGTATATTTTAAAATGTAGCCCACTCTGACATTGTATCATAGATTTTTTGACAGCCAAATACCATTGTTCCTATTATGAGATCCAACATTCAGCTTGTTCATGTGTTTTTCTTGATTTTGTTTTTTCAAGGGTTTTGTGGGATTTATCAAAAATCCATGTAGATTTATACATCCAAAGTCTCAAAAAAAAAGACATTTTGTTGGATTCATAAGGTGTCAAAACCTTAATATTGGCTATAAACATGACCTAGTTATGTGATAGTCAATTTTCATTATTTTAGAGAGTTTTAAGGCATTTTTTTGAAAATTTATATATTTTGTATGATCTAGTACTCGAACTAGAAAACTTTTTCTAGGTTTTTATAAGGTTTTAAAAAGATGAAGTGGGTATTTTACATAATTTCATAATGATGTACAAATGTTTTGATATCCAAGTTCTTATTACAAGATTTTTTTGCCATTTTCAGCTAGTTTCGATGACTTTTTGTAAAATTATAGACTTATAAATTGTTAAGACTTTATTTTCCACCTAACCCTCATCCACATGATAATGTGTATTCTAAATGCATGTGTGTTTTCATTCCAAGGTAGGCCCAACTAGCTACCCCTCACTTAGGTGGTGATGCAAGCTAAGTTACACACATGCCCATCCCTTTATGGAGTGAAAAGACTACCATCCTAACCCTAAAACATGTGCTAATGCATACTTGCACCTACACATTCATGTGGTCCAAGTGTCATATCCATTTTTTCCTTTGATAAAAAGTATGACACAGTCAAAACACAAATATTCAAATACAAAGATAATAATTTGTATTAATTATAACACTTAAGAAATACCTACCCCTTCCACTATTTCATAATTAGATCATGCTCTAAATATAAAGTCCATGAACTTCTACTAAATATTTTTATGATTATGACATTAAGATGACCATAAATTTTTACCTAATTAAAAATTGACATTACCAACATCCATGTGGTTGCTTTGGTAGCCTCTAAGGAAACACAAATTAATCCTCATAATATTGGGTAAATTTTTGCCACAAAACATCCTACCACTTATCTATGGTTATAATAAGATTTCACGTTACACCTGAAGCCTTGAGACTATGGACCTTCAGTAAAATGTCACATGGTAACATCTTGCTTGCTCATTATCCTAGATGAAAACTCCATGTATGGTCACTATCCTATAGTCTCCTCACTTTGTATGTTCCTCTCTGGGATCGTGGGTCACTAAGATGATTTTATGTGTCAATATCACATAATAAATTAAATTATCATACAATTGAAACTAAATATTCAAAATTATTAAACTACTAGGAAAGCTCTTGTAACATAAGAAGGTCCAACAAAATATTGGAGTAAAAAGAGTATGTCTCACTCTATTGCTTCCTGCTAATGGTCATGGGAGAGTTGAATAACCTACCACCATGCCCAATATAGAAGGACTTCAACTGATACTATTATGATGTCCAAGTAAGGGTAAAACAATCTTTCACCATGCCCAAAACTAGAGGATTTTGCCATATTAATATTAAGACATTCATGGGAGTATCAAACAACTTTCCACCATGTCTAGCATAAGAGTGATTTGATACACTATAAATATGAATATGTTACTTACATACCACCATCACTTAGTGTCACAATAAGACAAATGTATTCATACAAAAATATATAAATCATTTCATTCAACTATAGAGGAACACTCTTTTTGAGTCCCTCAAACAAGCAAGCACTACATGGCAGCCACTGATCAACCACGGTAAAACTATAAAATTGGAAAAATAAACCAAGTGGTTGCATTACCCTACAAGTAATAATAACTATAAAATAATATAATCATTTCTTTCCAAATGAACAATATAAAATATAATTTATTAGGGAGCCCACCTATCAACCTTAAGACTACCTAGACACTATCCTCTAGTTGTCTAGACTCTCTTCTAACCAGCTCTTCATATCTAATGTTTTTCCTTATCCTATGCTAATTTTAAATTATTTTAAAATTATCCAAAAAATTCCTAAATTAGGAGATTTATACTTATATATAAAGGTGTCTAGAAATAAGCCAACCACCTCTATTTTCCTAGCCATGCTCATTAAGGGATGTTCTATCCCATGCTCAATTAAGGTGCATGGCAGATCTTGAATATTTTTGTAGTTTATTCTATGATTTTCTTACCTCTTTTCCCACTTGATCTTAATACAAATTAAATTCATGGAATATCTACCAATCAGCCATTAGACATTCTAGGCATTGGCTGCAAGATCCTTAGGTTAGGTGACAACAAGTTTCACAAAGGTGGAAAATTAGAAAATTGAATACTTAACATTAGTTTAAGAAATTTTAAAATTGAATAGTGGTATAACCATATTTTTTTTAGTTTCTTTCCTTCATTATCCCTTTTCCTATTTTTGCACACTTGATGCACATATCAAATTCCTCTAACCTAATAGTTGAAACTACAAAATTTAATCAAATAAGGTAATTTTCATCAATTAACCATAAACAATAATTCATGGAATATTAACATACATGTAGATAATTTCACATGATTAAATAAATAAGTAGTTACCATTTCATAAGCTTAGAAGCAATGGTTCCACATGATTTAATTTAGTAGATCTCATAGGCATAATCAAAATTCATAAATAGACATTACATAAAGGAATGTAAGTATCATAATTTCATCAGTAAGTAATCCAAAACATTATTTATAATAAGTCTTTCTCATGGTTACAAACACATGAACATACTTCATAAGTCCTTGCATGCCTCAGTGGAATGTGACTTAATAACTTAATTCAATAATTAGAACATATAAGTCATAATTACATAGCCATCTTTATCAAAGATAAGCATTATAAAAAATGGGGCCTTATGTCCCCCTACATTTATGCAAACTTACACCTATAAGTCACTAAAAGATATGAGGATATCCAAAACTCAAAGGTGAAGCATCTTCCCAAGTAGTTGTTGATTCATCATATTTGTCCCATTGGTCTCTAGCTTAAAGTTCCAATATCTTGTGCACTAAAATATTGATGGGATTAAAATTCATATCCACATTAGTCTTTACACGCAAATCAGTCCAATCTAATAAATGATATATGTTAACAACATACTAGAAAAAAATAGAGACATGAAATACATCATGAAAATGAGATAGGCTAGGTGTTAAGGCTAGACTATAATCTACTAGACCAATGATCTCTATGACCTCAAATGGTCCAAAAAAAGAGGTGATAATTTCAAACCTTCTCCATAATGGATGGGGCCCTTGTTGAGTCTCACCCTCAAGAAAACTTTATCATCAACATTAAAATGTTGATTGATTCTTTTCATATCAGCATAATCCTTATGTTGATCCCTAGTAATCTCCAAGTTCTATTGTATCTTAATTTCTCACCTCTCCATTTATTCTAACATGGTAGGGCCAATCATGACTTTATCCTCAATTCAATGCCAACTTAGTGGGGTTATACATGCATGACCATATAAATCCTAGAAATGTACTATCATAATTAAACTATGATAGCTATTATTGTAAATAAAGTATACAAGATACAAATAATCTTCCCAATGGAATTATTGGTCCATAACATATATGAGTAGCATGTATTCATAGACATTATTTAATATTTTAGTCTATCCATCAGTCTCAAGCTAGTAGGAAGTACTAAAATTGAGTTGAGTGCCAAATTCCTTCTATAAAGAAGTCTAGAAGTGATAAGCATATACTATATCTTAACATAAAATAATATTATGGGGAATATTGTATAATATAAAAATGTCATTTATTAAGACTATCACCATTTAAATGGCATTATAAATGGTCTTTGATGTAAAAAAATGAGCTACTTTAGTCAAATTATCCATTGTGACCATGATTGCATCATGATGATAAGTCAAGGTAGGCAAGCCTACAATAAAATCCATGGAAATAATGTCCCATTTTCATTCCACAATTTCATGAAGACAAAAAAATCCTACTAGATGTTTATGATCAACATTTACCCTCTAGCACTTAGGAAAATGAGATAAAAAAATCTACAATATCACAGTTGAAACTAGCACAATGATATAATTACCTTAACTCAACATGCATTTTCTTAACTCCAAAGTGTACTTGGTAAGGAGATCTATAAAACTTATACATTATATCTCATATAAGCCACCATCTAAGGGAACATAGATACACCCTTTATGTCATAACAAACCATCATACTTATGGGAATAACCTTCGAATTTACCCTCAAACTCATACCTGAATCTAATAGTTTTTTTATTTCTTCATTAGGTTGTCCCTATGAAGCTAATTCAAAATATGAATTCTCAAGTTAGTTCAAAAATGCATTACTAAAAATTCATGGTGCTTCTTGTTTAAGGAATAAACAATTATGTTGTTCATTTCATTTAATATACAAAATTTCATAGTCATATTCATAAAATAACTCCATCTAACACCTTTGAGTGTGTTGAGGTTAGGTTTATTAAATATACATTTCAAACTCAAATGATCCATCTTTCAAAAAAAATGGCAACCAATAAATAAGTGTCTCTATCTAAATCAAGAATGAATTATGGATATAAAGTTCATGTCATGCATGGGGTATCTCATTTCATAATCTTGAGTTTTTGAGATTTATACATAATGACTTTGCCTTCCTGTATGAGTAGAACTCTTAATCCTTCCTTTGATGCTTCAATACAAACAAGGAATTCTTCCATAAGATTAGATATCCAAAATTAGTCCACTAGTGTGCCTCTCTTTTAGTAGATAAAATCTTTCTCACACTTGGTTTTCCAAACAAACTTATTTCCCTTTTTATGAAGTGAAGTGATGGGATTCACAAAGGAATAGAAATTCTCAATAAAACATCTATAATTTCATGTGAATCCTATGAATCTATGAAATTACACAATACTATAGGGTGTTGGCCATTCCATAATGGCCCAACTCTTGGTAGGATCCACAAATATTCCTTCTCATTAAATGATGTGCCCAAGATATTGCACCTTAGATTGCAAAAATGTGCACTTCTTAAATTTTCTAAAGAATTGGTTTTCTCTTAAAAATGTAGGATCTACCTCAAATGGTCTTCATTCTTCTCTTCATTTTGTGAATAGATTAGAATTTCATCAAGAAACACCAACATGAATTGATCCAAAAAGGAGTAAAATAGTCCATTCATTAGACTCATGAATACTGATGGAGCATTAGTCAACTGAAAAAGTATAACTATATACTCATAATTTTTGTACTACATTTCAAATGCAGTCTTATGAATATCAGGCTCTGTGATATGTAATTGATAGTATCTAGATTTAAAATCAATCTTGGATAAAACTTTTTCTCCCCACATTTGATCAAATAAATCATCAATTTTAGGAAAGGGATATTGATTCATAATTTTTACCTTATTCAATTGGCAATAATCAATACACAACCAAAGGGATCCATCCTTATTCTTCACAAATATGACTACTTCTCCCCATAGGACACACTAGGATGAATCATCCCTTTCTCTTAGAGTTTTTAAACTTAAAACTTGAGTTCCCACAACTTCAAAGTGGTCATTTAATGAGGTAATTTTTATATGGGCTTAGCCCTAGGTATCAAGTCAATCTAAAAATAAATCTCTTATAGAAGAGGCATACTTGGAAATTCATCTGGAAATACATCAAGACATTCCCATAAAGCAAGATGGTCAGACATAGAATCTTTTTCTAGCTCATCTAACCTATCATTTACCATGATAACAAATAATTGATAGGATTTCCTTACACTCTTCTTGATTTTCATCGTAATGATCATGTGAAGGGAAACATGTCTCTTGAATCTAGATATTACCATAATCATCCCAAGGTCATATTCACACTCAATAACATTGTCATGAAAATCTAACTTTGATTTATAAGATGCAATCTAATCAATACCCAAGACAATATCATAGGTGCCTAAGGGAATAATATACAAGTCTAATATAGTGTAGAATAAACCAAGGTCTAATAAGAAACTACACACTAGGGATATAACATACATCTTGGCCACAAAGGAAAACTCAATTTCCCATATTTATAACTACCCTATAGCCACTAACCCACAATGGTCTATTAAATAAGGAGAAATAAAGGATTAGGACACTCCTAAATCAAATAGAACTAAAATTAAAATTCCTTATACCATACATGTGGTCTTTATGACTATTTATTAGTGATCAACTTGTTTATCATCCACTGCTAGATAAATACTATGTCCTTCACCCACATCGCCACTGTCTACTCTGAAACTTGGGCCTTATACCTAATAGAAGTTGATGGTCTAAGAGGAAAATCTCATGCAAAATGATCAAGAGCTCCATAAGTAAAACAAACAATTTTTCATTGGTCTCACACTAAGGGGGATATAATTTTTTTAGGTCTAAAAGAAGTAATTGACCCTAATGGTATTACTTGCTTATACTATTGAGCTTGCATAGTCCCAATCTCATGATGCTCCTGAGATCTAGCATGACCTTGCCTTTGGTAGTATTTATCCAACTAGTCCTAATTTTAATAGATAAGATGGTTACCCTTAAAATCTTATTATTAAGGGTGCATGAATTTGGATTGAGTTATTTTCCAACCTCTCCTAGGTGTAGGCTATGCACCTTATGAAATTGAGTCACATTGAGATTGTAATTTGACATGAAATATATTTTTTGAATCTTAAGTATTTATATGAGGCTCCTCAACTAAGTACGCCTTTTCAATAGTTATTAATAAAGTTATGGGAGCTTAAATGTGAAATGTGATATCCAACTCTAAATTTAGGCCTTTAATAAACTTGTTCACTTGGATTATCTCATATATATATCCTTTCACATATTTGATCAAATCCAAAAAATGACTCTCATATTGTGACACAGTTTCACTTCCCTACTAATGGTCATGAAAATTCATCTACCTTATTTTGAAAATATATATATGATAGGTAGTATGATCTAAAATTATCCTCAAATAATTCCTATTTGAGGGAAGATGGTGTTGAGTGGAGTTTATACTCCTCATCTTCTGACCACATGTTGGATGAATCTCTGAGAATATGGTTGCCCAAACATGACTTCTCATTTGAGTCACAATCATAAAATTTTAAAAATATTCTCATTCTTTCTATCCAAGATTCTACTTTAAATCCTTTCTAAGTACTATCAAAAGTATGAGGATGCATCCTAGTGAATTATTTAACAAGGTATCTAGGCATAGGCTTGGGAGGGTGGTCTAAGTGTTATCTCTAACATCACTCACCATATTAATGAAAACCTATATCATGATTATAATGGTGATGGGTAACACTCATATACCTTTCTTTTTCTATTTAAACTAATTCTTCATTGTCTTGGGAATGTTGTGGAGAGTGCCTTTCCACTTCATGTTGAACCATATGCAATCTCTCTTATAAGACATCTTGTATCTATTGCATGGTTAATAAGAGTTGTGGAATGAGAGGCTCATGATAAACAAAGTGATAATCACCATGATGTTATCAAAATTATCCTCTCATTATAAATTCCAACAATAAAGACATTAAAAAACATTTAAAAATAAGAAAGCTAAAAACAATTTTAAATTACCTAGAGCTCTCACTGTTGTAACTCAGGATTTGATACCAAAATGTCATGCCATTTTTTTTACATTAAAAACAAGCATAAAATAGTAAAAACACAAATAATAAGACAAAACTAAATGATTTCACGTTAATCATAACACTAATGCAATTCTTGCTATTGCAATTATTCCATAATCAAAGAATGCCCTATATCAGAAGACCACTATCTTGATCCATTTATCTAGTACTCAAAATTATCCACAAGCTCAAAATAAATATTGTTTCACTTATTAAATTGAGATTATTATCAATTTAAACATAGTTTAAATCTAATGTATTCATCATCCATGTGGCTAATTTGGTGCCCTCTTAGGCCGCGTAAAATATTATTCAATCTCCTAGAGAAATTCTTTCCACATGGACTCCTACCACTTATTTATGGGGTTGATAAAATTTCACATTTCACCCATATCCATAGGATTATAATCCATCAATATGATGCCATTTGGTAACATCTGAATAGATTTCCATACTAGAGGAAATCTCCATGTGCGGTCACCTATGGGATCATGGGTCACTAGGATGGTTCCACATGATAACATCCCACTAAACCATTGGCTTAGAGGCTATGCACTCTAAATGGTCCTCTTTTAGATCATGAGTCACTAGGATGATGCCATGTGGAGACATCTCATTTTCCTATTAGGCCATCACTGATCATACCTCATACCATAATGATGTCACTCTTAGGTTAGTAGGATACTAACACATGGTTTCCTCTGAACCACTCATCGAAGTCACAAAAATTGAATAAGGTAAAATAAAAGTAAAGGAACCCAAAATCAAAGGCATAATACTTGAATTAAATGATCTACTTATATATGTGGAATGCATTAGCATTATGTTATTAACCCCAATGACTTATTCCCTATGAGCTTCTATGCTCTTGAATGTTGTTACTTTCTAGTTCCATGGAACTCTAGGGTATTAGAGGATTAAAATTCTAGTTAATCCTTGAGGTTATTGGAATGATTACATATGTAAGCATCCATCCAAATTTCAAAAATCATAAAAATAAGCTAAGGAAAAATCTAAAAGAAACTCAAGTAAAGGTGGTTAAAGAAAGACAAGGAAAAATGCAAAGGTAGAAAGCCATCAATATTTTAGTAATCAACTAAGGCATGATATGAAATAAAACATACAGATGGATCTAAAAATAGAAACACAACAAGGTAAAATATAAATTCCTAAATTTATATTATCAAGTCCATAAAGAAGGAAAAAAAATTCTTAAAGTGAAGAACATGATTCTAAACCAATAAAATCACTATTTTAGTTGATTTATCAAATGAACTCAAAGTGAGTTTTCTCAAGAAAACATATCTAAAGGAATGGATTGATAAAAAAAACACACCTAAGATCTATTCTTAAATAAAATTCATTAGTTTTATAAACACCCTAGTTGTTAGAATGGCATAAAATAGGGCACAACTCAATTGAAAAATCCTAGGGATTATTCCTTTACAAAATGACTCTTTGTCCAAGGTCAAAATACAAATGGTCATAACTAGACATGATTCATTTTTCCAAAAAGGTTAAACATAAAGAAAATAAAATTATGTATTCATGATTGACATAACAATACTATTAAACATAAATATTTAATTCATTTTAATAAGCTGAATTGTTATTCCCAATAACAATCTCATAGTTTAAAATTCCACTTATTTTTATGGGTTTAATTCCATTAATTCTTCCCATTCAGATAAATAGAGATGCATAATGCTTAATATACCAGTTACTCATGTCAATGATATAAGCAAGGAAATAATTTTTTTTACTCATTTGAAAGTTACTCAATGTCTAAAGACTTTGATATGTACATGTCTCTTCTCAATATCCTATAAATGAAGAATTCATAAAAAATACATCTCATATTGAAACTTAGGCTTTAATAAATAGAAGTAGATTTCTTATTCCATAGTTGGAATATCATCCAACCTCTATATTTTGTAATAATATTATAAGGTTAGTTTATAAAAACATTAATGATACCACATAACTTATATTTTTAATTACAAAGTGAGAGGCACATCATAAGGCCATATTAAATAATAAAGGGCTAGCCAGTCTTCAATGGTTCTCCTCATCCACTCCTAAGCATCTGCTAGCCATAAAAAGGAAAGATCATCACCCAATTTTTTTTTCATAATCAAGATGGTGCTCTAGATACCCCTAAGCTTGAGACTCCAAACTCTGAGCATGTTTATATCATAAAGTAAAGATAAGGGTGGATATATAGTCAAGGTTATCTTAACACAAGGTAATACTATACACACCCCATAGTCCAAATTCTATTTTTTAAACATGGAGACTCCTAGTCCCAAATCAGAGTAAATAGTCATTCAAATGATCATACAAGTGAAGATAAACATTAAGAAATATAAAATTAAGGAAAGCTTTCACAATATAAAAAGGCCCACTAAAATATTTGAGTAATAAGAGTATGTCTTACTCCATTACTTCCTACCAATGGTCACGGGAGAGTTGAATAACCTATCACCCTACCCATCATAAGAGGACTTCAAATGATACCACTATAACACATAATTAAGGTTTAAACAAACTTACACCATGCCCAACATAGGAGGACCTTTTCATGTTAATATTAGACATTTATGGGAGATTCAAACAACCTTCTACTATGCCTAGCATAGGAGGACTTTGATACACTACCAACATGAAGATGTTGCTTACATACCACCATCACTTAGTGTCAAAACAACATAAATTTAGTAATAAGGGAGTTAATCCATTGGTCATGACCAACCTAGAATTGATTAAATTTTTATGTAAGAGGACATAAGTTTTTTTTTGTGAATTTTACACCCAAAATATTTCAAAATCTTGCACATCCATTTTTTTTCAATTTATGAAAAGTGGAGAACATTTTTTTCATAATAAATAAATATTCAAATGAGTATAATTTTCATTTAGTTACTCCTTTTTAGGTTCCTTTATTTTTAAAGTGTGAGTTTTTTTATCTTTACACATTGGTGTTATTCTAGTTCTTTGTAAATTTGATCCTATATGGATTCAGTGGGAATTATATTATTATTATATATCACACATAGTTCATCAAATAATTCATTTCTAGACCATGGATCTTAATTTTATTCCACTCATTACATCATTAAACTATCATGAGTGGAAATTAAAAGTGAAAATCCTCTTGAGGATAAGAGGCTTACATTGAATCATGATGTGTATAGAAAAATAACTAACACCTGATGTAAAGAAGGTAAAGTGATACAACCAAAGTAATGAAGCCTATGGTCTATTATGCCTATATATGTCTTTTGACTTTATTTTTCATATTGAATCTAAAAAAACTCTAAATCAAGTGTGTACATTATTGGATAAACTCTTTAGAAATCATGATCAAATTAGGGGTCATGAGTTGGAAAATGAGCTCAACAGTTTGAGCCCAGACAACTTTGATATGATTCAAGACATTTTCACTAGGTTCAAATCAATCAAATTATAGTTAAAGATATGCATAATTAACAAAAAGGATGAAAAATTGATCATTTCCATCCTTACCAAATTGTGATATGACTATTATGTATTCATTTATACCTTCCACACCACCAATCATGCCCTTGTATCTACATGGACCATGTCATCCTTGTATGAATTTGTGACTAACTTGACTAAGGAGAAAGACAAGCTCATTTAAATAGGTACATTGAAGTCTTCTAAATCTCATGACTTAATTATGAGTCATGACAAATAGAAGGCTTTCAGTAGCAAAGAGAAGAAATAAAATAAGAACCCAAATTAAATAAAAGGTTATAAATATGATGCTAAGCCAAAAACATCAAAAGATTCCTCTTTAGATGGGAAATATAAGAAATAATGATGCATATGTGGCTATTAAAATAAATCTAAGCATGATGAATCCAAATACATGAAGAATAAAATTGACCAACTAATAAAAATGCTTGAGAAGCATAATATAAGTGTCCTTGATTCTTCCACTCAAATTTCATCAACATAGGTGTCTTCTGAGTCCAAATATAATAAAGATAAGGTTAAATAACTTATTGTAATTGCATTCCATCCTTCCACATGGGTTATTGATTTTGATTCATCACACCACATGGATTCATCAGAGGACATGTTTACATCCTTGTGGACCTTCTATATTCCTTCCATTTTATTGGGTGATGATAATTCCATAGATGTTAGTGGGAGTGGATCTTATGAAGTGAATGATGTGACATTTCATGATGTTCTATGATTTTCCCCTTTATCCACCAATATCATATCAATCACATCTATTTGGGAAATAGAGTTGACATCAATTCTATGTTTATTAGGAAAGCTAACAAGAATCCATTATTGCATTTGGGAAAGTAGATGACCAGTCTAGGTTGTATACTTTCTAAAATTTTGCTCCTGATCAACCCTTTACTACACTACTCACTCATTAAGATGAGATGAATACATTATGACATGATCCATTTTACCATCTAAACTATCACTACCTAGAGAAACTTAGTCTATAAGATAGAGTTTTAGGGTTGCCATGAGTCAACTTTTCTACCTGAGTTTTCCAGGGTTACATTCTTGGTAAGCATCTTAAAGAGAAGTATGAGAAGAGCAAATTAGGGAGAGTTAAATAGATATTAGAGATTGTTCACAGTGACATTATTGGCCCATTTCCAAAACCTTCATTCAATAGGAATAAATACATTATTACTTTCATCAATGATTATTTGAAGTATACTTAGATATAATTTCTTAATAAAAAATATGAGGTTTATGATCATTTTCAGAACTTCAAGGTTCTTATATAGAAATAATCAAGTAAATACATCAATATTTTGTGAACTAATAATGATGGTGAGTATCTAATTAACCATTTGAATTAATTTTATACATTAGAGGTGATTGAACTATAGTTTACATTTCCTTATATTCCTCATCAAAATTGTGTTATAGAGTGTAAGAATAGGTCCTTAAAGGAGATAGCCAATTTTATTCTACACTCTAAGTCTCTTGCACATTAGTATTAGGCCAAGGCCATCAACTATACTTTTGAAATCCAAAACTAAATTCCTCATAAATAAATTAAGGAATTCACTCCTTTTAATGCTTGGTTTGGTAAAAAATCCATAGTTAATAACTTTTGAGTGTTTAGTTCACCTTCTATAGATTGCATCCCCAAGAAGAAACATAAGGCATTAGAACCTCAGATTTAATGTTACATCTTTGTTAGATATCCTAAGGGTGTTAATGTTGGAAATATTGTCATTGATGTCAAAGGTTTAGCATTATTGGTGATAAAGGCCCCATTGCATTTAATGTTGTTTGTAATAAATATATCTTGGCTAATATGAGTTAATATTTATTTAATATTAACGAATATATTTTTGGTTGCATATGAGACAAAATAAGGGCCCATGGAGAAGTTGAAGAGCCACAAGATAAATACAAAAGAAGGATGGGATGTATTTTCCCATGAAGAGTCATCTTGGGGAATACCAAGAGTCACCAAGTGAAGACAAAAGAGTAAGGGCACAATTTCTCATGAAGGGACACTTTGAGGAATATGAAAAGTCACCAAAGATAAGGACAAAAGTGGGAAGAACGTTTTTGGTCATGAAGGGTCACCACATGACTTTTCAAAGGCTTGAATATGAAGGGTCATCCAAGATTGGCACCATTTTCCATGAGGATTGAAGGGTCACAAAGTGGGAAGGCCAAAGATCATTTGGAAAGATATAAATAAAGGCTTGAGAAGCCATTTGTAATATGAGAGAAAGAGGTTGATTTGATATTGTAATATCTAGCTTAGAAGAGCAATTATGAGAGATGAATATGATTTATATTTATTATATCTAGCTTAGAAGAGCAAAGGTGAGAGAGAGGAAGGAGATGTTGTATTGATCTATCATTTGTTGAGATAACAACATTGAGAGATAGGTGTGTGGTATACACAAAGGGGTTGGTGCTCTTGTGGGTTGGTGCTCACAAATTGTTGTTGGGTTGGTGCTTGGCAAAGGGGTTGGTGCTCCTGTGGGTTGGTACTCATGAATAGTAGCTGGGTTGGTGCTCGACAAAGGGGTTGGTGCTCATGAATAGTAGTTGGGTTGGTGCTTGGCAAAGGGGTTTGAAGCTCTTGTGGGTTGGTGCTCATGAATTGTAGTTGGGGTGGTACTCGGCAAAGGGGTATGGTGCTCCTATGGGTTTATTCTCATGAATATACTTGAGATTGTTCTCAGTGGTTTTTTTCACATTGAGTTTCCATGTTATATCTGGTGTCTCTCTCTATCTTGCGTGATGTTTATTGTTTGAGTTTTATTGCATATCTTGAATGTTTGATTAAGTGGAATTTGATAAAGGGAAAGTTTTATAAGATATATAATATACTGATTCACCCCCCCTCTCAGTATATTCTATGCTTAATAGTTAATGGATATAGGCTTATCCATCCCAAAACTCATGATTTGTTCATTAAGAGGAGTGTTTATTTTATAGAGGGTCCTTTTGAATCCATGCCCAACACATCTCACTCTTCCTTAGATGTAATTAGATTTAATGATAGTCCTAATCTTTTAGATCTACTTGATCCACCTCTTGATGATCTAGATTATTCCTCTAGTTATAATGATTAGAGTAGTGATGAGGTTTAGCTCCTCCTTATCCTATATTAACTTTAGATTATGAGGAATACTCTCCTAACTCTCCATGCACTGGTCCTCTTTGGGATAGATAAACACTACAAAGTGATAGCTAATGGGTTGGAGATCCATCAGATAATAGGCAAACATATTCATAATTATAAGATGACCCACTTGCTTTATTGAATTTACTTATGATCTATAATCATTTCATGAGGCATCAGGTACTTGTAAGTGGGAAATTTATATGGAAGAGGAATATAATTCCTTGTAGTGGAACAACACATGGGATTTAGTCCCATTTCCTAAGTGAAGAAAACTTATTAAATATACGTGGATCTACTAAACAAATTTTGTAGCATATGGGTTCATAGACAAGTTCTAAGTACATTTGGTAGTGAAAGGTTTTTATAGGTACCTAACATTGGCTACACTAATAAGTTTTCCATAATTTCCAAAATGAACTCAATCTGACTCACTTCTACCATTACCATAACACATCATTGGGATCTTAATTATGAAGAGTGCCTTTCTTCATGGTGATCTCAAAGAGAAAATATTTATGGAGTAACCATAAGGTTTTTTTAAGATTCCTCCTTAGTTTTTAGGATTAAAAAATCTATCTATGGCCTCAAACAAGCTCCTCAAGCTTGGTATGCCAATATGGACTTTTTATTTATTTATTTTGGGTTTACCAAATGCCATTCTAATTATAATGTCTACATATTGTGACATGATGATTCAATATTGATTATGGTTATCTATGTGGATGACTTATTGATCATAGGGAGTTCTTCATCCACCATCATAGTAATGAAAACTACATTATTTGACAAGTTTTGAATGACTGACTTAGGCTTGTTATACTACTTCCTTAGAGATGGAATTTATTAGTCTGACTCTAGGATCACAAATCATGATGCATGTATGCACTTGATTTTCCTTCATAGTTTAATATGGTTGACTATAATCCAACTCCAACTCCTTTTCTATTTGGTGTGAATCTTGAGGATGATTTACCATAGACATTGGTTGATGTTACCTCATAGTCATGGCCTCCGTATTCATGTAGGAACCACATGAGCTGCACTAGAAAGTAGATAATAATATCCTACATTATATTTAGGTTACTCATAGTCTTAGGATTCATAATTGAATGAGCATCAACATAGATTTGATTAGATATATAGATTCAGATTGGGTTGACAACATTTAAAATTTTAAGTCTAATTCAATTTAAATTTTATCCCTTAGTTTAGGTCTGATTATTTATTCAATAAAGAAGTATAATTCTAATTCTTTATCTTCTATAAAGGTAGAATATAAAGGAGTTTTGAATGCTACCACCAAGGCTATTTGGCTTTAAAGGATTCTCACTATGTTTGGCATCAGGTGTTAATGACCAACAATCATCTTATGTGACAACTAGAACAAAATCCTAATATGTAGGAATATGGTCCTCCATAACCAGACCAAGCATATCAATATTCAGATGCATTTAATTTAGGATCTCATCTAGAGTAGGTCATTGATCTACATTGCATCTAGATAATGGAGCAAATTATTGATATATTCACTAAACCCTTCACTAAGATAAAATATCTTTATCTTTGGGATATTCTTGGGGTTTAGGTAGTTCCATATTTCTCCTCCTCTAAGGGATCATCTCTATGTACTTGGGTACCACATTAGGACTTTATTTTGGAACCTAATTCTTCTAATCACCAAAGCTACTATTAAGGGGGAGGGATGTTGGTGTAGAATTTTATCCCATTTGGTTTTGTCTACATGGTATAGTAAATATTTATTAGGTTTAATAAATGTCTATAAGGGAAAATAATCCCACATGCATGTGGATGTTGGCTCTTGTCTATTTTCCACCTATATAAGGAACCTTTTGGTGTACTTTTTGCCTAATTCTTATTAATACAATTTTCTTATTGTGAATATTATCTTCTTCCTTTAGATTATTATTTTTGCATTTCACTAATATTAACAAGTTTTATACATACATTAGATCCTATCAAATAGATCCTTAAGTGTGGCCCATTATGAAAAGTTTCATCTTCACCTAGCTTTTATTCCTCAATCAAGGATTTCAACATGTCTATTTTTAATTAGAAATGTGCTACTAGTTCATTTCCTTCGAATATGGTCTCTTTGTTCTCAAAGAGAAAAATTACATTACAATCAATGATTCATTCAAAATTTAATAATACATGATATATGATATTTGGTTCATATATGTCTATCACTTTAAAATAATCCTTTCTTTTTTATTCACATATATTTTTATTGTATTCCCTTTAACAACACTATAGGTGATATTGGTGAGCCATCTACAATGAAAAAGTCATATGCTTTTTATATGTAGATGTGGTTTTTATAAATAATTATATGTACTCTTGTGTAAGGCATTTTGTATGTTCTTAGGTCTAATAGTGCATTTTTTACTACTTGACCATATATCTTTACATCAATAAGGGTGAATTTTCCCCCCATTTACACCATGTTATAAATAAATTTATATTTCATTTTGTTTTCCATTTTTTTACCATTATTTTTATAAATTCTCTCTATATTATATTACAATACTTGAAAATTGAGTTAATTTCTCAAATATTCCTTGAGATCTTACCAACTTTAGATTTTTTTAAAATTAATCATCCTCTTCCTCATCAAAATATTCCATTCTCTTATCCTAATTTTATTTTTATTTGATTGATATATTTCCTTTCTAACTATCACATCATATTTATGTGTTCTTGGGAATAATCCTTACTATTCTCTTATTATTCTTCTTTGTTATCATCTATCTTATCATTACCTTTCCCTATGTTGTTACCTCTTCAAGTGATTATTTCCATTTGTAATTTTGGTTCTTCAATTATTATCCATACATTTATATTTTTAGGTGTCTCACTAGTCTCTTTTATTTTTACATGGAAGTATTTTTTAAAATTTCACCAAATTTTGTATTTTTTAGCATCATCTTATAGGTTTATATGCCCATGTTTTTTTTAGTCAAATTTTTTCCTCCTTTCTAAAAAGGAACCTCTAAAATTTATTACTTTTCCCCCAACTGGGGCATGAAAAATGAATTGTGCATCCCAATCTCATGGAAAAATGTGATCTATCTATGATTATTCAATACATTTCCTTCTTGTGTGTCCAAAATTCATACATTTTATGGCATATGAGAAAAGTCTTATCTTGGTTATATTCTTTGATTTTTCAATATACTCCTCTAAAACCATTATGAAATCCTCATGTTTACAGATTTATCCTTGACCATTATACCCCATTGATTATTATTAAAGTAATGACTTATTTTTACTATAGGTATTATGTATGCATCTAGGGGTGGGATATGGTATTGTGATCATGTTTGGTAACCCATAAGATATGGTGGTGGTATGTCAAAGTCTTTATGGTAGAATATATTGTGGTATAGTTTCTCTTTCCCTCATTTATTTAGATTATATAATAACATGTAATGTTTTAGATTAATGTAAAAATAGTTTTTGAAGGGACCCCAAAACTCTGATACAAGGAAAGAAATATGAAGCATTTACGACCACAGGCAAAACCAAAAACCTACTACAGATAAGTAGTAAAAATAGGTTTTATATGGACTTGAAACCACCTGAAAGACCACAAGTCAAAACCCGAGTTTTACATAGACCTGGCTACACCATAGTCAAAAGATTACAAAAAACTAGGAAACATGACCAAATAACACAACCAACTAGAAGAACTAGACTATTCTTCCAGTTCCAAAATCATTTTCACTACTTCCTTACCTTTCACAATAGTATCCTGAATGGTAGTTACCGCCGACATGGCTCCCTCTTGCATAGCTATCTTTCTTGAGCTCTGTCTCATCCTTTTGCTAGGCCCCTCCAAGGATTTGATCTCCTCATTAGATCTTTTTCCAATATTAACAGCTGCAGCACATATGCTAGATGTAACTTCCTCCATTTTCATTCTGCTCTCCTTGATGAGTTCCCTTAGGTTGTTCTCATAGTCTTTGAGCTTGATGGGGATGTCTCTCACCTATTTTTCCATGTTATTGATTTTTTTCCAAACTACCTTCTGGTTGTCTTCCATAATTTCCATTTTCCTTTTGAGATCCATTATATCCTTTAAAATCCATGAATTGAGTTGGAGGATAGCCTCTGCTTTGAAATTAACCCATCTCATAGGTGTGTGCCTTTCATCGTTCTGCGTTTTATCCCTCCACTCTTCTGTGTTCTTATTAGGATTGTTCCTGCTTTCTTCAAAGTGATCCTCTCTGCCCCTTTGATTATGTTCCTTCATTTCAGCTTGAACTTCTAGGTCTATTTCTTGGTTGTCAGCCTGTACTATGTTTTCCCTTTCATTTATCGAAACAAGGTCCTCAACAGGGTCATCCAGGACTTTATCATCCTCAGACACTTGCTGGTTTTCCTCAGAGTCATCTTCACTATTTTCAGACTCCTCTATGTTGACTCCTTTCTCATTCTTCTCTCTCATTAGAACTTGTATTCCTACTTTCTGTTCCTCCCTCTTCTTCCAAGCTTTCCTCCCTAGACTTATCAGTTCTCTCCCACTCTGTGTCCTTGTCAACATTCTGATTCTTGACACTAGGGGGCTTGATTTTGATTTTATCTTTCCCTTTAACAATTTCACTCTTGTTACTCCATGGATCCTTGTTTTTCCCCAAGTAAGGGTTCTTAACCATGGCCTTATTCTTGCAATAGCCTTCGATTATCAGAATTAATCCTTCATGCAGGATAGGACGCGTTTCCTTCTTCCTGTGAGTGAATAAACTTTGAACCAAAGAGAAACACAAATAAAATGGAAAGGAAATCCTTACTTTGTGTCTAAAATGATTTAGGTATACAAAGTGGAATTTGTGGACTCTCTTGCTTCTTCCATTGAGGATGAAGTACTCCCTAATACAGCATAAGACATCCCTCCATATACCCTTAATCTGTTCCAGTTCATAGAAATCCCCATTCTTTACTAGCTTCTACTCTTCAACTTCCATCTTAGGGAATTTGCAAAAGGCCTCATTTGAAATGCTAGTCTTCTTGGAGAATTTTAATCCTTTCGTAGGCAGCCCCGTAACCTCTGCTATAAATTCCTCTGTTAGATTCATTGTGATGCCATGCAGAGTGACCCTGTCATCAATCTAGTTTTTGAAAAAGCCATTGTAATATGAGGTTTTGAACCATGGAGCCTTTCCATATAGTTCACAACCTTCCCTCTCTGCAGGATTCTCCAAACACCTTGTTTCACTCTCCACTCTTTGTAGTTTTTGGGTTCCTACTTCCTTGGTTCTCCTTTCCTTATGCGAGCCATGCAGATTTCCTTTGATACCCAATCACTGTAAGCTATACAATGATCCCACCTGCTACCAATTTGGTTCAAAACTCACCTTTTTTAGGCACATTTAGGATCTGCTTCTCATTCTCTAGAGCCTTCCTCTTTAATGTTTGTAAACCTTTCCCCGCGAAGCCACTCCTCCAACTCATTAGTTTTCTATTACAATCTAATCTTTCCCTCCTTTGCATGAGTTGCATCATGATGAATGAGCACCCTAAGATCCACATTCTTTTCTAATGTTTCCTACCACCTCACTTTGTGTCCTGTTCAGATTGCATAATTTGCTAACCAATCTGCAACTCCATTGGCTTCACGGTAGGTGTGGGTAATTGTTACTTTTTCAAAAAAAATTAAATTATAACATGTAATATTGCCTTTACTCTTATGTTTCAATTATATAATCTATCACATTTTGTTTGGGAAAAGTGTGAATATAATGGTTGAATAAGACACAATGTACAATAAAATAAATGGATTTTAGGAGGTGAAAATTTCATGAAAATTCCATTAAGTGACACAGATTTTGGGAATGTTGATAAAGGGTTTTGCATATCTCACTATAATTTATTTTCTTCTATATTGGTTGATGAATTGGGTTTTCATACCCATTGGAGTTTTAGTTTTATTTATTGTGGCTGCTCTTTGTGCCATATCATAATGATGGTTTTTTTCCATAGAATTTACTTTGGTGCTGATCATTGTGCACCATTTATTAGATATTCAAAAACTCACCTTTGAGTTAAAATATGTGTAGTATTCTCCCTTAATCTAAATTTATTGTTTCAATCTCAATTGGGCCAAGTGTTTCTCTAATTTATCCACCTCTCCTTTTAATGAAGAACTTGTCTCCCTCATCCATGATTGTGATTCTAGTCATGAAACCATATCCAATACTTCTATAAATGTTCCAAATATATTTTAATCCATCAAGGTCCATAAATATGTTACCAATAAATAAATGAACTATTCTATCCTATTTTTTTCATTTATATATTGATTCAAATTTTCAACATTTATTTGAATTATTAACTGTAAATTTTGACTAATTTTTTCTCTTTTTGCAACAAATATCTCATTTTTATAATCTCTATAAAATTTTTAAAATGTAAAAAATTCCCATGAAGGCTTATTTGATGTCTTACCATGATATCTTATGTCTTTGTATTGATTTTATATAACACTTTAATTCATCCTTACTCAAAATTTTCAAAACACCAAATATTTTATTTTTCATCCACTTTATGAAAACGCCATTTTTTCTCAAAAAGAGAAAAACATTATGTGCAAAGTACACTATCATTATTGAAGACACAAGATAGTCTCTTATTAACACATGAACTATCATACTTATAAGCAAAAAATAAGATTATAAAAATCATTATAACTTACTTAAGGATTAATAACCTTAAAATGGAACTATAAATAAACATGTTATTCTTAGTAGTTATAGAACTGAAGGATTATTAATGTGTAATTAAACACTCATAAACTCTAAACTATATAACAATATAGCTATATTTTTAATATAACCATTTTAAGGTCCTTTACCTTAATTAACTATCATTATGTTTAAATTGTTCTATCTTTATTTAGGATGGAAGGTATTTCACCTAACTTAGTATTATAAAAAACACTTTAACAAGATGTTCAAGAATACTTGGGTATGCAGTCCTAGAATCAAATTATTTTAGTCAAACAATCAGAAGGCTCTTAATAATATTTATTTAAGGAAAGATAATAAATAAATCATATAATCATAAGATATAATATTAAACATAAATTTCAATAAATCACAAGGTAATATAAAATGTTAACATACCTTTTAGATTTTCACTAATTATGTTTGTTAGCATCATATTGTAAAAATAAAGGATCAATAATAATACATATCAATTCATATATATTTTTGGTCAAAAACATAAGTTAAAAAAATGATCAAACATGTTCCAACAGTATTATAAAATTGTTGATATCTAAACTCATCCATATTACATAATTAGAATACCAATTACAAATGGAAACTATTAAATGACTAAAATGTGCACCAATAAATTCAATGACATGATAGTCAAGTGATACCTACCAAGGTTTCATTTTCTATCCTTTATCCCTTTATCATGGCATGGTACTATTTGTAACATTTAAATGATGAATTGATACTAAGAAGATAAAAATACATTAGTTTTTATTTTGTGTGTGTGTGTGTGTGTGTGTGTGTGTGTGTGTGTGTGTGTGTGTGTGTGTGTGTGTGTGTGTGTGTGTGTGTATGTATATGTATATGCATATGCATATGCATATGTATATATATCATAGTCGATACAAAAAAATATGTTTATATATGCACCAAGGTTAATTCCAATTAAAAACTAATGTATTTATTCCACATAGTAACATATAACTTAAAATCCATGTATTCACTTCAACATAGTCAAAAAAAATGTATATATACTGAACACGGTCAAGGAAAACAAAACCCTACCCAAGTGGAGTTTCAAACCACAAAAAAAGAAAACATAAATGCATTAAACAAGCAAAGCCATTTCCTAAAAGACTATTTGAGGAAAGGTATGGTAAACTTAGTAGTTAAATTATTCTTACCCATAAGGAATTATGAGAAAAAAATAATATAACCTCACTTAATTGCACATATTATAATGCAATCAGTTATGGAGTTGACTTTGTGATCCCCCAAATTCACTTTTGTCACCTTCCATGCTAGTTTCATCTAGGATGATAAAATACAAAATAACTCAATGCCACTGGAGGCTACATTTAAGATACAAAATATTGAATTCATGGGTTGAAAAAAATACCTCTATGTTCTCTACATTATTCACTAAGTTCTAAAAAAATTCAATAAAAAATAGCCTCACAAAAAAATCCATAGTAAAAATAAAATTTAAACAAAGACTTCCATAGATTTTACCTGAAGTTCCAACATCAACCTCTAGGTTTTGGTCAAAGCACAAAGACCAGATGATTTTAAGTTTGAAGTATTGAAATTACTCAATGGATAATCACTGAGTGAAAATCCATCATGACATAATTCATACTAAGGTCAACTTGGTTTGAAGTACCATAAAAATAATTACCACCATGTATATATGCCTAGTCAAGGTCTTTATTAAAATAATGGTGTCTCAAACAAAATATTTTATGGACTAAGTTCTATTCATAATAAAAATTCAAGACTCAAATCTTAGATGTGTTATAACAACATAAAAAATGATTCAGTCCAAGTCAAAACATTTTTAAAGACCATTCAAAAATAAAGCCAAAATTAATTATATGAAGTAATCAATTAAAGTGACAATGAATAATAATCGAAGTAATACAACAAAGAAAAAGGTAAGTGATGAAACATGGAATAATCATAAGTGACATCCAATATAGAGTTTTTTTCACAACATGAGATCACAGACTCTAGGAATTAGAAAATAATAAACCAATGATCAAAAAGATGATCAAGGATTCAATAAAAAAATTAAGGAAAAAAGACTCCATGATAAATCCACAACAATACTAGTGGACTAAGGAAATTATAATATCAAATATATCTCATAATTTATTATTAAAAATCACATTTGAATAATCATTAATCTTCATACCCAATTTTTTAGAATAAATCATTGAGCTTATCTCATTTCACTATTCCTTGTAGTCATAGAATCAGACATTAGTAGTATTTGAATAATTTATAATCATCCCATTTAATCATATAATTGTTTTACTATAAAAAATGTATAAACATGTTGTCTATCATACAAAATAAATCAAATCATGAAAACTAAATCTTGTAACATCCAATCTAAAATAGACTAGATCATGTTAGTCAAAGATAACACAAGAATGATAAGTATATTAGAATAAACCATCTAAATAAGCTAATAATTTACACACTAGAAACCATACGAATATTCCATAATAACATTTAGTAATAATAATTAAAAATGCATAAAAAATTAGGTTACAACATCCTTCCCCTCTTAAAGATGAGTTGTCCTAATGAATGATAAAATAACAAAGGGTAATGTTTCTTGAATATATGATCATCTTCCCATTTATCACTTTTTTCACTCAATTGATCCCATTGGATCAATACTTGTTAAATATTTATATTTATTAACTTAATTTTATAGTAAAAGTTTGTTAAATCCTTGAAGTAAAAATCATATCTCCATTTAATAAAATCCCTTCTAACATGTTATGCAGTTGGATAAATTATTTCACAAATGTTCTTGTGAACATGGAAGGATCATCGATCAAATTTACAACAATAAAGTGACCAAATTTATTAAATTTGTTAATCACCACCAAAATGTTGTCATGATTTTTACATGATATAGGCAAACTAGAAATAAAATTAAGTGAGATTACAACCCACTTACCCTTTGGTATGTATGTGGGTACAATAATACTCTAAGGTGGCAATTCATAGCTCTAATATATTGAAATTTAATAACTTTGACATATAATAAAAAACATCATGCTTCATATTAGGCTAGAAATAATGACTTTTCAGATGGATGAGGAGAGTAATGTGTTGTATTCACTTATTTCATACTATATTATGAAAGTGTATAGACTTAGGTATAAATTTTTTTCTTTATTCCATATAAGGCCATTTAATTCAACATAAAAATTAGAAAACTCTTTTTCAATAGGGTCATCATTTAAACCTGCTCTTTCCTCATGGAAGTACTCATCATAAAATTATTGTTGTAACATAACATTTATGAACTTAAATTTTATTATAAACAATGTGGCATTGTACATGCATTAGTTGAGATAATCATCAACATGATTTTAATTACCTTTAACATAAGAAATGTCCATGTCAAAATAAATCATAAATTCCAACCACCTGCATTGGTGTGCATTCAAATCATCCTAAGAAAACATGTTTTATAGGATATAGTGATAAGACTTCACCTCAAAATGCTTGTCCAATAGGAAAGGCTTCCACTATTTTAGATCATAAATTTTAGCAACAATTTTCATGTCATGATTTAGATAATTATTTCATGTTCCTTGAGCTTAAAAGAGTCACAAGCTAATACTTTTCCATATTAGGTAATAATGTCACCAAAAGCTTCCTTAGAAGCATCTAACTAAGTCTCAAAATTACCATTTGGATCAAGAATAACAAGTATAGGTGTTGTAGTTAACAATAATTTGAGATTATTTAAATCATTTTTGCATTCAGGAATTTATACAAATTGATTTCCATTTCACTTCAAGGAAGTTATAGGATTGGCTTCTCTATAATTTTTTTTAACAAACCTATGATAATAACCAACCAATCCCATGAAACCATGTACTTCATGAATGTTAGTAAGGGCATGCCAATATTGACTATATTTAATTTTTGTTGGGTCCACATCAATAACATCATTTGAGATGATGTGCCCAAAATAATGAGTTTTAAACTGAGTGAAGCATATTTTAAAATATTTGTGTATAAATTATGTTGTTTTAGCCTTTACAAGACTAATTTTAGGCGTTTTTCATGTTTAACCTCATTATTAGAATATATTTTAATGTTATCAAGGAAAAAAATCACAAAATTATCAAGGTAAGAATTGAATACATTATTCATTAAGTTCATCAATTCAATTGGTGCATCTATGAATCCAAATGGCATAAAGGTGAACTTGTATCATCCATATTATGTTTAGAAATATTTTTTATGAATACCCTCCTCCTTGATTATTAATTAATGATAGCCTAATCTCAAGTAAACTTTAGAGAATAATTTTTCCATTAATTTGAATAAAAAAATCATGAATCCTATGCAAGGGATTATAATTATTAACTATTACGTTATTGAACATGTGGTAATCACTACACATCCTAAGAGTTTTATCCTTATTCTTTACACCCCGTGGTGATATGTTTGGCATAATTATTAAATTATCTAAAATTTATTTTAGTTTAATATTTCATTGTTTAAAATATTCCACATTCATCTTATAATAATATTTAGATATAGATACATCTCCTAGCATAATATCTAAGGAAAATTCAGACTCTCATTTAGGTGGAAGACCCAATATTTTTTCAAGAAATATATCCACAAACTCATTTAGAAAATGGAAATACTTTAGGATGGTTATTTTTCCTTGGATATATATTGAATTTATAATTAGTAAATATTTAAACCCTTACACACAACATTTTTTAGTTGCATAGCTAATATTATATTATGTGCTCTAGTCCTTTGATGACTTGCACTTCCATAACCTTTACAAAATCATATGTACATTTCACCTTATTACAAAATAAAAAAAGTGTTGAATGTTGTTTTTCAAAAAATTCATACCCAAAATTATATCATAGGATCCCAAGGGTGATAAAATAAAATTTATATTAGTTCTAAAGATACCTAAATAAATTTTAGCTTGATCTGAACACTCCCAAATAGAAACTATCTTAATGGTGAAACAATTTACCTCCCAACCTTCTCTTATATTAAAAGGTTTAACTTTAATTTTAACTACAATAAAAAAATACTATCTCTTATAGTATAATTAATAAAAATATATTTAAAAAACTAGCTATAACACCTCTGATTTAAATCAAGGTGCATTAAAAATCAACATTTTGATTGTCTATAGTTGCATACACCTGATGATTGGTTGATTATCCAAGTTTTATCTTGGGATATTCATTTTTATAGTGATTATCACCACATTAACAATAATAAATATTTATTTTTAGTGATATAGGAATAGTATTAGCCCCTATGGTTAGTACACATTGACAAGTTTAGGTCTGATTTCTACTCCAAGTCCCATTTTTGGCAAACTCTAGGACTTAAATTTTTTTTATGTCCTTATTAATTGTTTTAAAATAATAATAATTATGGTGAATATATTATTATGATATGTTTTATTAAAAAAAATTGACGAGTAAGATAAATTTTTTCCTTAGACTATTACCTATAAATCTTAAAATCTTGTCTCACCTTGTGTTGAGACTTTTCTTTCACTTCTACCCTCTAACTAGATTCAATGAAAGCCACAAAGTTTTATAGTTTTTTCATATTCACATCATGTACCAATATATCCTTTATTCCCAACTTAATTTTTTTCAATTTACTCTTTTCATCATGAATATAGTTTACATGACACAAACAATCTAGAAACTTATTTTCATATTCAGTAATGATCATATTTTATTTTTTAACATTTAAAAGTATGTTATCTTATGTTCCTTGAAATTTTAACTTAAGTAAATTTTTTAAAAATTACTTTCAAATATTTCCAAATTAAGGACCATTTATTGGTATCCCTATAAAGGAAAAAGATTATTCTACCATAAAGAAGTAACATCAGTTAGCTGATATGTTACCACCATAGTTTCTATTTTAGATGGCATCTTATGTAGATTAAAATAATTCTAAAAATGCACAATACATTCATGAGTTGCATCCCCATATTATTCACCTTAAAAGGGTTATGGAATATCTTAAAGTTCCTTGATGATCATATCAACCACTATCAAAGGTAGCTTTTGGAACACTTTCTCCTCCCCATACCATTTTTAAACTTGGGTATGTCTTCATAAGGACACCCTCAAGGTTATTTAGTCTATGTTCTTAGGTTTCAATATTTCCTTGAATGGTATTTAAAGCTAAAACTATTCCATTGAGGAATATTTCATGCTTATTAATTTGGTTACCTCCAAATGCATTAGCAATAACAAATTCATTATTTCTATCAACATTTTTGATAGGTGATGGGTAATCTCTATTTATGTTGAGATTATGGTGACCATGGACTCTACCTCTAATCCTACCTTTTCCTCTTCTTTAGTTTTTATTTCTTGGGTTATTATTGATATTGGAAACACCATCAGATCTTACTCTAACTATTTGAGGAATACACAAATAATAGTGTAGGTAGGTTACCAGTTAAAAAATTTCTTCCCCAAAGTTCCCTAGAGTAAAAATTGTGCATCTGATACCAAATGAAAAAACCCCAATTTTATCTCAAATAAAGAAGAAAATGGTGTGTGAATAAAACTCTCATGACTGACAACATAAGATACTCTCTTATTCATACATGAAGTGACATAGTTTCCAAACAAAAAAATATATTATAAAAGGTGTTAGTACTTACTTATGGTTAAATCACCTTAAAAGCAAACTTTATGGAAATATTTTATTCTCAAAAATTATATAGATTAAGGTGTAGCCGTGTGTAATTACACACTCATAAACTCTGAATTATATATTGTATCAACTATCTTCCTAATAGAACCATTTGAACATCCTTAACCTTGACTAAAATGCCCATATGTTTAAATGGTTCTGATAAAAATATTTGGAAATGAAGGTAGTTCTCATAAATTATTATTATAACAAAATATTAACAATATGTTTAAGCATTCTTAGGCATGCAACCTTAGTATTAAATTATTTTAATTAAATAATCAACAAGATCCTAAAATGAGTCCACATACTTAATAATATTTATTTAAGCAGAGATAATAAATAAATAATATAATTATTTGATATCATATTAAACATCATGGTCATTTTAGCAGAAGGTAAGGTAAAATGTTAATGTTTCATTTGTAGTTTTGTTAATTCGGTATGTTAGCATCATATTGTAAAAATAAAGAATAATTGAGAATCTATATCTATTTTTTGTCAAAAATAAAAGTTAAAAAATTATCAAACATGTTCTAAGTGTATTATAGAACCATTAATATCCACACTCATCCATATTTCATAATTATAAAACCAATAATGAATGCAAACTTTTCAATGATGAAAATTTGCACTAAGAAGTTTAGTGACAAGATGGTTAAGTGTTATCTACCAATGTTGTAATGTTTACCCTTTGGCCTTTAGATCATGGCACCATATTTAAACTATGTTTATACCATTTAAATTATTAATTGATACTAAGAATATAAAAATACATTAGTTTTTATTAATAATAATTTAAATCCACCAAGCCTTATGGTTGAATGAATATTAATTACATCAAATCAACATTAAGATAGAATAATGCACTCAATATTATTTCAAATGGTTATTTCAGCTAGACCATAACATAAAAAACCTACTATGGACCAAATAGATAACCAAAAACATTCACAACTAAAATAAAATCATATTTATAAAAGGGGGTAAACCCTGCCCTTCCAACCATATGAACTCTCTATTGGTGGCCCTATCCATCCCATCCATTCATAGGATGGTAGAGCTAGGCAATAGAGTTATATGAAGGTTAAGTTAAATATTCAAGATTCAAATTTAATAAATTAATTCAAATATATTAAAGATAAAATATCATACCAAAACTAACTATAAATAAAGAAACTTCCAATCACAAAAATATTTGGAAGCATGGTATAGATAATTTGTATAATTGTGATCATATTACAAAGAGCATGTAAACAAACAAAGATCAAAATAATAATAAAAACGTATATAGTTTGATAATTTATTTAAGTATAAAATTATTGAAATATTAAACTAAGCATGGATATATTACACAATCGTTTGTATATCAAAGAAAACAAGATATCCGCATAGGTAGTTTGTATAAATCAATCAACCAAATAAAACCATATAACTTCTAACTCAATCAACAAGGAAAAAAAGAAATCACCCATGTATAATACAATCAAAGTGAAACAAAGAAAAACATGTATTCATATCAACATAGTTAAACAAATTAAAAAACCCTTGATTAATATCAACATAGCTAGTACAAGTGAGTCTCATATTTTCAACTGTGTCAAAGTGAATACATATATTTTAATCTATATGTGATTGTGTGTAATCAATACACTAGTTTTCAATTGGTATTGTCCTTTTTGCATATACAAGCATGATTTATTGTATCAATTGTGAAGGATAAATATATCCTTCACAATCGATACAATAAATCATGCTTGTATATGCAAAAAGTTGCATATACAAGCATGATTTATTGTATCGATTGTGAAGGATAAATATATCCTTCACAATCAATACAATAAATCATGCTTGTATATGCAAAAAGGACAATACCAATTTAAAACTAGTGTATTGATTACACACAGTCACATATAGATTTAAATATATGTATTCACTTTGACACAGTTGAAATAAGTAAAAAAAAAAAAAGGTTCATACTCAACATAATTAAGGAAAAAAAATACTACTTGAGTGGAGACTCAAATCATAAAAAAACACAACATGATTGCATTAAATAAGAAAAGACATTTTTCAAAAGAGTATTTTAAGAAATGTAAGGTGAACATAACAAATTAATTTTATCTTATAATTATGTTTAAAACCTTTAAAAATAATTTTTAACATTACAATAAGTAATTATGATAAAAAAAATAGCAAAACCTCACTATTTATGTAAATCATAATACAGTCAGTCATGGAGTTAATGTCACGATCCCCTAAAGTCACCTTGATAACTTTCCATGTTAGTTCCTATGAAGGATGAAAAAAAAAAACTTCCCCAATGCCACCATAGGTTGTAATCTACTTACAAAATATTAAATTTGTGGATCTACAAAATAACTCTATGTTCCTCATGTTATTCACTTACTTTTTAAAAAATCAATAAAAAATAATCTCACAAAAACCTTGATATTTTAACTCAAATTAAACCCAAGATTTCCGTGGATTCTACCCAAATTTATAGCAAGGTTAAAATACAAAGACAAAATTATGCCAAGGTTAAAACATGAAAACTAATTGATGGCTAATAATCAAAGTAAGAGCCATCATGACCTAATTAATCCTAAGGTAATCTTGGTAAAAATTACCATCCAAATAATTACCTAACATGTATCTATGGCCTAGTCACTTGACTAAAAAATGGTGGTCTAAATAAAAAAGTTGATGGATTAAGTGCTATTCTCAATAAATATTCAAGACTCAAACCTTAGACCCATTTTAAAGTTATAAAAAATGATTCAAGCAAAGTAAAAACATTTTCAAATACCATTCAAAAGAAATGACAAAATGACTTTCAAGAAGCAATCAATAAAAAAACTAATGATCAATAATTGAAGTAATAAAATAAGGAAAAAGGTAAGTGACACAACATGGAATAGTCATAGGTGATGTTAAAAATGTAACATAAGTTTTGTAAAACATGAGATCATAGACTCTAGGAATTAAAAATAGTAAACCAATGATCAAAAAGATGATCACGGAGTCAATAAATGAAATAAGACTCCATAATAAATACACAAAAATAGCATGGTATGAAGTAGTTAGAATCCTAAACATATTACAAAATTTATCTATCAATATCTCATCTAACTAATCATTAAATTTCATAGCCAATATTTTAAAATATACCATTGATCCTATCTCATTTTATTTTTCTTTGCAATCACATAATAAAACATCAACAATATTTGAATAATTTATAATCATCACAAATAATCATATTATTTTTAAATTATATAGAATGTATTAAACACATCATCAATCATCTAAAATGAATCAAGTCATGATAACTAAATCATTTAAAATAAAATATCAAATGGATAAGATCATGTAATGTCAAATATTCTCCTTCCCTATGCCTAGTTCACTAATAGGTGGTTGGGAAGAAGAAAAAAGGAAATCCCATGACTCTCCTCCCCTAGAGAAGACTGTGGGAAAGAAGGTGAGTAAAATTATTGAGTTCTCTTGGGGTATTGAAAAAACTAATTTTTAAATCTAAAAAAGTAAAGAATCTAAAGTTTAGAATAGGGATGAAGATAATTTGGCACATTTCTTAGACAGGTTTAAGCAAAAACTATCTTAATTTCATGATAATCTATAAAAATTGGTAGACAACTGATACCACTAATGAAACAATGGAAAAAACTAAAGTAAGAAGTGGATAGAATGAGGGAAGAGATGGGTGACTCAAAAATGGTGGAAGGAAGCATACTAAGGCTGAAGGGAACCCCAAATAGGAAAGATAAGGACATCTACACCATCACCCTGAGTAGTTCTAATTCCAAAAAAGAAAAAATGACAGTCGAGAATGAAAAAGGTTTGATAAAGCATGGTATAATCTTTCCATAGAACCATGACACTCAAACTAGAGGTGTGATTAATAGTGCAAATAGGAAGACCAAAGACAACAAGAAAGAGTCTCACTCTAAAGAAATTTAGTAGGTGTTTTTGTTGTTTGTCTTGTTTTTTGGTCTCATTTTTTGATATAATTTTGTCAATGTTTAGTGTTTGTTTGGCAGGTGTGACTTTGTTTTACTTTGTCTTATTTGACTATTTTTCTACATGTTAAACTATGGTTTTCAAGTTCTTATAAGACATGATATTTACCTATCAAATTAAAAATGGTAAAAAAATCATGATAATTATATTAGAATCAAATATATAACTTAGCAACTAAAAATTTACCAACTAGTAACAATAAAAAATATGCCATAAAAATTTCCAGTAATAAAAACAAAAAATTCATCAAAAGTTAGGTTATGACACATTTCCATGACTCTAGTATGATTAGATATAAAATAAGTGTTATTTTTCACCCCCCTTTCTTCTTTACATCACAAATTTCATCCTATTTTGGAACTTTTTTGAGTTTTTATAACAACTATTAATTTCAGCCTATTATGGAACTTTTTTGATTTTTTATAACAACTATTAGTTCTAATTCTACCTTAACTACTTGAATTCCTTTAGTGGAAATTTTTAATTCTTTCTTCATTAATATTTTTCTATTTTGTATCTTTGTTTTATTTTATCTCTTTTTTATTTTTATTGAGTATATTTTGTTCCCAATATTTCCTCTTCAGTTCTTACAAATATTCTCTTTTTTCTTATCTCTTTATTAAATTATTTAAAAAAACCTACTACTTCTCCTATATGTATTTCCTATCATCATCCAAAACTCCTATTTATACATCTTCTACATTAGTTTCATTAACTAATACTTGGTCCTGATTTATTTTATTCATTGTTTCCTTCTATTGCATCAATATTATCTTCTATAATAATTTCTACTTATAATTTTTCTTTACTTGTCCTGAATTCACCTTTTTATTAATACTCTTCTATTTTTATATTTTAATTCTCTTGCATTTAACCTTATATTATTTATTCATCATCATCATCTTCTACTTCCTTCCATTTTTTATTCTATTAAACCATTATTTCTTCCACTATTATATTTCTTCCACTTCCTCTTCTTTATTCTCTTCTACTATTTATCTTATTCTATCTTTTTTTTCATATTTTGATACTCTCCTCTAAGACTCATCCACTATTATTGATACTATTGTAATCCATATGGGCTTCCACTCATGTGGGTTTGAAAATATTTTGGGATCATAATAGTGAAAATAATTCATGAATTTCATTTTGTAGTGTGGTGTACAATATGTAATCTATTCTAATTTCTTCTATTGTTTCATCTATATATTATTCTCCTAAGCATTCAAAACTATTTATTTTGGAAAGTTCCAATAGAATATATTTTTAGAGGATTTATGTTAGTTGATGTGTTTTGTTGATTTCATTTTTAATTAATGTTCTCTCTCTCTTTCTCTCTCTCTCTATAAATAGGAATGTAAGAGAATAAATATAAGGAAAAAAGAGAATAACATGCACGCACACACACAATAAAACACACACACACACACACACACACACACACACACACACACACACACACACACACACACACACACACACACACACACACACACACACACACACACCACACACCCCTGTGTATGTGTGTGTGTATGTTATTCTCTTTTTTTCTTATATTTATCCTCTTTCATTCCCTTCCTCTCACATTATATTTTAGTTTTTTAATTAAAAATTTCATTTTTATATTCTTAACCTTTTCTGTTTATCTTTTTATTCTTTGTATTTTTATCACCTCTATAGTATTCCTCTTTAAACCCTTCAACTATTTGGTGCCAATATATCCACAAGTCACTTGTCTTCATGATCCCCCAAATTTTATAGGTCTTCCCTTAGGAGCATGGGTCCTAAATTAATTTATTACCTCACTTGGTCAATCCCTTGTCCACAAATAGTTTTTTCAAGAATATGTCTTTAAGCCCCTCTAGGGACTTGGTCTATACAATGTCAAAAATTATCCACACTTTTATTCTCCATATAATATTAGATTAATCTAAAGTGGTTTAAAACTATTAGTAAATTCTTCTTTCCCAAGGCACCTCAATTTCTTCAAGTTTATAATAAAATTATGCGGTCCACTTGATGGGTTTATTGATTCAAAATCTATTATTTCCTATATGTTTGATACTCTAAGTCCAAAATAATTTGGTGAAGGTAACCTAAAAATTCCTTGTCCTATAATCTAAATAAGTTTTCCTTTACTAATGGTAAAGCTTCACTAGTCATTTTTTTTTCCACTTAAAAAAATTTGATGAGTAAATTGTCCCACTAATGGTCTATCTCTATTAGCACAAGATTATATAACAACATTGGATACTTTACCTAGACATCAAATATCTAAATTCAATGTGGTACAACTAAATGTTGACATAAAATGTGATACTTGTTATGGAGTTATATGGGTTTGAGTTACATTGTTTAGCACTAGTGTTACATAGGGGTTAATATTGATGGGAATAATTTTTCTTATTAATAAGAATTATGAAATTATAAAATTTAAAGTATATAATTTAAGAATATTTTACATATGTAAAACTATATTAATTTTATAAACTATATATTTATTCATATATAAACACTCTATTATAATTCCAGATATATTCTTTATCTCTATACTTCCACAATCTGATACAATATCTCTTTCTCTCCTAATTTTGTACAGTAGTATCATATAACAATATATATTTATTCTCTTATAATATGATATATTACATATTATAATGATGGAATATAAATAATGATATATGTATTAGAGATTTATCATCTTTAAGCAACCCATTTGGATTGTAAAGTATTGTATAATGTCACATAGCCAATAAATGTATAATGATTTGTTTCATCAATATAAAAAGTCTTATATATAACTCATACATTCATTATGAGGTACGTTAATGATACTAGGATAGATAAAAAAGGAATTAACAAAAAAATTATTATAGTGTTGGTTTTTTCATACCTATAATGATCTTGGACAATTTTTTAATTTAGTTCTTACATGATTTTTATTTTGTTTGTTTACAATAATTTGAGATGGGTGATGTGACATATATAACTCATGTGGAACCTCACATAAAGTTTTATAATAACATATTTTATCCAAAAATACATATAATATTAGTGTTATAATTAAAACATAGGTGACTTATGGCAGCTTGTTTACCTATATGTGTAATAAGCTTATTTGTAAAAACTTAATTAGGAAGAATACTATGTATATAAAAATAATAATAGGTACTATAAAAAAATGGTCAGGTAGTTGGTAGGGTAAAATTAATTATACATGTGGAAAAATTCAAGGCTGTGTATTTTTTATATGATACCCATTTTTTTATTTGTTGAAATATATTTCATTGTCTTTGAATTTTTTTTCTTTGTTTAAATAATATAAAAATATGCTAATTTATATTAAAATATTACATTGGTTATATAATTAAGAATGGATAGTGGTGAAGGTGGTGAAGAGGTAGAAGGTCCTCATTAACTTGAATTTAAGTTTGGGTGGGAAAGTTAAAGGAGTAGTGAAGAGTCAGAAGTAGTAGCTAGGTGGGAAAACTAGAGTTGTAGAGATGTTTGGAGGTTAATGTAGTGTTTTATAACAAGGTCTAAGAGAATATCAAGAATTCCATAGATCCAAAATCATTAGGGGTCGATATTATGTCTACTGACACTATGACTAGCTAGTAACCTAGGCCTCAAGATATGTGCTTTCCCCATGCACCCCTATCTTGAGTTGACTGTGTGCTCAATAAGCACTAGGTGGGCAAAGATCTATCATATTTTGAAAAAATCTAATTGATAAAGAATGATGAAATATGTGTTTTTGTTCCTAACTCATTGGTGTAAAAAGATGTAAATTTGGTAATGTCCATCCTAGATAGGGTGAATCATTTAAGACATAACATTGACTCCTTTAAAAGATGGGTCAATATGAAATGGAAACTTAAAGGTCAATTCGAGGTCATTGAATTTGTAATGAGATTATTTTTCATTAATTTTATAAACCAAAATGATTATTTTAGGGTCTTATCTAAAGGTTCATGGTTTTCAAGTCTTAATATCCCCTCTCTATGGTGTTATCCTACTAGTTTTAAGGTGGTGGCTATCACTCCTCCCAAAAAATCTAAATCAACTAAAAAGGTAAATACCCTTCTCAACATAATTACTCCACTCTCAAGTCTCACTAAGGGATACGTAGTGAATCTAAAGAGGATTTATTATCCACTCCTAACCAAACTAACCTAGATCATGTCAATATCCATGTATAACCCCTCAAGGAGGCAACTATGAAGGGATATTGTTAGAATCCTAACTAGACTAACATTTACATCTTGACTCAATCTATAGTTCACATAAGTCCTTTATTTCCTAAATCAGGTGCCAAAATAGATCAATATAACTCAGTAAAAGGGTTTTTGGACTCCTTGAATGCTCCCATTTCAATATCTAAATTTAAGGGACAATGTTGTACTATAAATTCACCTTGTCTAGAGTAAAATCAAGAGGAAGGGTTCAAAACCCAATCTAAGACCAAGAAAGGAAGAATGAAAACAAATGTAGGTTTTATCCCTAAACCTCAAGGCTGATCACCTAGTATGGTTGCTCAAAAAATTTAAATATACAAATAAATAGCTAAGGGTTATTAACAAACCTGTTGATGCATATAACTCTCACTTTAGGATAAACAACATCTTATGGGAGGCTTTACAAGTGTGGGAATGAGTGTGGTCTATAAAGCAACCTCTAGGATTTTAGAAGTTATCTCTTCATTCAAAGTTGGGGGTGAAAAGGGGAGAGGGAAATGCAAATAAAGATAAAAATAAAACTAAGACAATGCAATAAGAGATTTAAAGTACTTTGACTATAATTTCATAAAATAGATGAAATACTTAAACACTATAGACCATAAAAGAGAATAAATCATTAATTAATATTTATAATGAAAGCAAAGGTCTATACTATAGAAGCAGAAGAAAAGAGTCAATAGATAGAGAAAATTTCCCATGTAAATTGACATAGAATATCACACCTTCTTAATTATTAGATGGAAAAAATATTATAGAAGGCCTCAAGAGAACATACAAAATATCTAGTCACACCTATGAGGGGTACCTATTAAGGTCAAAGAATAGGAAAATGCTTACTACTATTACATCTATTCTATTATAAATAGTAGTATACAAAAATAGATAATATAATAAAAATGATAACTAACCCTTTTCAAAAGGAAAGAGCTTAGAATATATAGGCAAGATGGCCTTTCTTGGGAATGACACCTAGATATCCCAACACTCATGCCTATGATGATGTCAATGTAATTGAAAGAGAGACTTGAGCTCATGAGTGTAGTTAGCCTCTAGATCTTATATATTCCATGACCACTCTATCTTATTAAATCCATGATGCTTAGGAGTAATACAGTGATGGGATATGTAGATCTATGGAGATGTCTATGTTATGTCATTGGGGATGGGGATCCATTTGCCTTAGCCCATGGCATAACTTCTGGATCTGATAGGATAACCTTTGCCTTTAAAGAGTAAGAGGTTTCCATGTGGAAAGGCTCATCTCTTTATTTTTACAACTAACTAGTGTGTCCCCTTTAATACTCTCTAGCTAGTAGCACTACTCCAAATTTTGATAAACCAAAACTACTCTTAGATAAGTACATGGATGACACATGTCAAGTTTGATTTCCACTAGAGTTAAATGGGAACTTATTTTATAATATTGAGCATGAGGGAACCACATGTAAATCATACTCTCCTCTTAGGGGAAGCTAGGCATTCTTTTGAAAAATTGAGCATGAGGGTGCCATGTGTAAGAAATGTGTTCACCAAGATAATAGCTTAATGGGGCATGTTTATTTATCAACTAGCCAATAACATTTCTTTAAGGTCTAACCCAAAAGGAAATGGTTTTGAAGATCATGGGGATTTCATGTGTCGAGTTATCACTCCACCAAAGTGAAATGAGAGCCTCTTCAAGATAGATGAGTGTTAGGCTAGCATGTGGAAAAAGAGAATGGAGGCCAATATGTAGGCAAAATTTTGAAAAGGGGCCTTAAGAGAGGAAGAGGTTGAAAGGATAACTATTGGAAGGTGTCAAGTAACTACTAGTTACACTGAGTGAGTCTAAAGCCAAAGAAGAACTACTCCAAAATATCAAAATGCAGTATTCAATCCATAGTTTTTGGTGACTCATAGGGGTGTCTACCTATAGATGAGAGAACTAAACACTCTAGTGCATATACCAATTGAGGAAAAATTTAAAAATAGGAATAAGGATCAAGAACCTATAATTTTTAAAGATCCACCTATAAAGTTACCCACTCTTCCTCTTTTGGTTGGGTCTTCTTATTGAGAGCCTCAAAGGCTCTTTCTAGATCAATAATCTCCTTGAAAGAGATGTTTCCTAAACCCTAAACAACTACCAACATTTAAAATTCAATATGGGTGAGCAACTATAATATCTTCTCCACATCAAAGATACTAGGTGATTGATTAAGAGCCATGAAATTTTTTTTGGTCATTATACTTTTGTTCCAGTAGTGATTTTATTTGGTCCTCAAGGAAGATGCTATTATCTAGCAATAGAGGGGAGGGGAGTCCTAGTTAGACTAGTTATTAAATGTGCCCCCATCTATCTTAGACCACCTACTCCAAGACATTAAGGAATGCCTTGCACTTATTTGCTACCTTATTGTAACTTAGAAACTTGTGGACTTTTACCATTGCATATCTTTGGTCGATCACCCCCACTACTTGTAGTGTTTCATTCAAATCACTATAAATATTTTGTATGGGGAGGTATGAATCCAAGAACTTAACAACCATGAAGGTGATGACCTAATCAATATACATGCTCACCTATGATCTTAGATTTTGTGAGTTTACAATGAAGGTGAGGTTTGGATTTAGGTTTATAGATATGTCCTTGATCCTCTCCTAGTAATATTTGTATAGTTATTGCACCATAGGGAGGACTTTCATGGCCCATGGATAGGAAGTAGGGTAATTCTTCAATTTTTAAATATCCTATTCCTTGATTAATGATTCTTATTATATCTATTACTACATTTGTTAAAAATCTTGATTAGAATCAAAGAGCTTTTGACATGTTTACACCCATTCAATCTCTTTTTCCTACAATTTGGTCTCGATGGCCACTCACATATTAGCTTTTTCCTAGAATATCTCACTAGAGACATAGTTGTAAAGGTTAGACCTTACCTTTTTAAGCTCTATGTCTTTGGCCTTAGCCAAAATAATGAGGTAGTTGACTATAGCCTTTACTTTGGTGAGCTCTATCTTGGTATTTTTTAGCTATTGAGCCACCTTAATGTAGTATATGGTTATATAATTTTATATTTCCACCATCAACTGACCTTGTTATTTGGTTTTTATTGGCTAAGATTTAGGTTTAAAGCTTGTATGGCATAGTCCCTTGGCTACATCTATTTTTGGGGCTTGAATACTCGAGGGTCCAGATGAGTAATCATGAGGGATTGCTATGTAGGGTCATAAAATAACCATATGTGAGTCTATGTAGGGGCCTTGGCCTCCTCTCCCATTTTATTATCCATTTAAGCCTCACAAGCCCTTCTTTCCACATCCATTTATTGATGGTAATGCTCTAGTGATTGAATATTCTCCCTTGTGAAGGAGATTTTCTATGGTAGTGTAGATAGAATGGTCACTAGCTACTATGAATTAGTAGAACCTATCCTTGTAGAGGTAAATAAATGAATGGTTAGGGTGGAAGGAGATAAATGTGGGAGCCTATGGGGTGGGGTGAATGGAAATTGTGCTATAATGGAGGATGAGGTGGATGATGAAGGTGAAGGGGTCAAAAAAGGCATGCAAGAAGTGATTAGGACCATAGAAGAAAGTAGTGAAAGATTAATGGTGGGATGAGTGGATGAAGAGGAAAATTTGGCTAGGTAAGTAATAGGCTAGGAAATAGAGGGTGTTATATCCTGAGGTGAGATAGTGGATGAATATGTGGAGGAAATGAGGAAGGTGGAGGTGGAAAGTAGGGGATCTACCAAGAAAATCTTATTTTATGTAAGGTCTAGTGGAGGGATATATTTGGGTGCCTCAGGCCACTTGTACTAAAGTGAATTAGTTATAAGGTATCCAAAGGGGTTATGTTGCTATTACAGGGCTATATAATATGGGTATAGGGGAGGTAGCCAAGTTGAAGGCTTATAAGTATCCAAGACCTCAACCTCCTTTTGTTGACATGAAATCCCTCCTCCCTATCCAAGGGAGTTTCCTCCTCCTCCTCCTCCTCTTCCTCTTCCTCCTTATTCTTCTTCTCCTTCTCCTTCTCTAATTACTATCTTAGGGGAGGATTTTAATTCCAATAAGCCCTCCACTAGATGATGATCATCCCAAATATTTTTAAAGGTATCATTTATGTCTTTGGAATCATATTTAGAATATGGTTTAGCAATTTCATACCAATATTTAGTAAAGGTAGCTACTTTTTCTTCACTCTAATCCAACTGGGAGAGTTGGTTCTTCATCCCCTTCAAAAAAAATTAGATGAGTCATATGCTTGGACCACTTTATAGAAGTACTCTCATGGTTTAAGAGTATAAAATGAGATATGAGATAGATACACATAATTTTGGAGGATGTCCTCCATGGATGACCTCCTCTATTGTAGATATGACCAATAATGATGCTTGGGATCACTAGCAGTCTTCAATGATGATATGAATCCATTTGGATAATAGTTTAATCTATTATCTATTAAATCAAGGATAATATCTACCATATTGGATATGAGTAGGTGTCCCTACTACCTCTTCACCACTATGATGTTATCTCTTAAAAAAGTCACATCATATAGACCCTTCTTTTTCCCTGCTCCATAGATGGAGTCCACCACATCTAGAAAGTGAGCCAAATATAGGGCTAGGGTCCCATATATTAACTTACACAAGAGATATAGGTCTTCCCCTACAAACCATTCACACAGATGAATGTAAAATAGGTTACCTAGAATAAGTTGACTAGGACCTTGCTCTTGATGAGCCATAAACACTACTTATGTGTCATTATGAATGTAAGGGCCTTTGTGATAAGGTAAATGAGAACTAGAGCCATAAAAAGATATAAAAACTTGTAGTAGTCCTCAATGATAGATATGATGTTGGTCCATATGGTGATTTGGGTCACCACATTGGGGAAACTTTTTGTGTTGAAGGAGTTGAGTTTGAGGTATGAAGAGAAAAACTAGGAATGTTGGTATAAATGAGATGTAGGAGGAAGGATGAGTACCAAAAGGTATAAAAAATTAGAAAATTATCCAACTCATTCCTCATATAGGTGGTGATGGACTCTATAAAATCCATCATGTACACTTTCCCATTTTTCACCATGGTTAAGAGGAAGAGTGCCCCCAATTGAAAGTCATTGACATTGTTAATGGAGTCCATCTTGAGATGAAGGCCAATATGGATAGATTATCCTTAAATTACTATAAGGGGAGGTTTTTCAAAGGTATGGGTAGAGGTGACATATTCATGATGTCATTCTTAAGAAGGAATCTAAGGAAATGTTCCTTATCTTGGACTCAAGAGTCCTAGACACTTTGAAGGTTCTCTATGCTATAGATATCAGCCTTGGGGTTACTTGAGAGCTAGAGCATCTCCTTGATACTATCTATAGTAATTTTTACACTTAGATGGGCATTGCCATCAATTGTGTCATTTTTTGTATCATACTTCTCCTCTTAGAGGGAAATGATATCTAGGCATGGATGGACATAAGGCACCATGTACTATATTAGCATGTAGTCCCACACCATAGATTTGAAATAATCATACTCCCCCCATTGACCTTTTTGATCATTTAGGTGTGGGTGCCCTCTCTCAAATTTTTGGGTTATTAGATAGCATGGGATCAAAGATCTCATCTATGAAATCAATGACCAATGTTTGGTCTCTATAGTCTACTTTGGCCACCTTCTTGACATTAGGTACTTTTTCCTTTTGTTGAGTGGGAGAAGAAGCATAGTATTTGATCATAACATACTTAGGAGGAAGGTCTCCCTAGCTAACTGAGCTATAGGTTCTGTATCTTGTGGGATGTTTCTCTCCCTTAGAAGATGTGAAAGGCTCATCTCAATAATATTACTCCAAAACCACTTTCTATTTTATAAGATGCTTCTAGATTAACAATTCTTTACTTACTTCTTCATTAAACTCTATGCTCATCTCTTCTATAATCTTTTCAAATGATCAATACTCTTGAAGATCTTAATGTTTCAAGAATTTAGCTTAGATAATTTGAGTGTATTTATACATCGATGCTACTAGGAGGACTCATTATTGAAAATTTGAAATTAGGCACCCCATAAATGATAAGGGTATCACATAGGTTTAAAGATCCATTTGTAATAGATTTACAATGATCATTATGGGGAGTCATGAAAAATGGAGCACCTGACATTAATGGTAGGTAAGGTGGGTAGATAACCATCTTTCAAAAAATGTTTTTTGAATATTTTAGAGGACTAAGGTGAAGATGCATGGTAGATAGACAAGCCACTTGTGCTAATGACACTTATTCAAAGGAAAAAGAAAATGAAAGGGAAACAAATTCAAGGGAAGCAATAGAAAAGGAAAGGAAACACACAAAAATGGGAAAATAACTAATTATGTATAAAGGGGAGGTAGGTTAGTTCAAATGTGTTAGATTGATCCTATTAATCATGATCTCCAATGCATTACCATCTTCATGTTCTAACTCAAAAGAATTTCCCTATCTGCTATTGATGATGCAAAATGGTACTCTCTAAAGTGAATCAAAATTTGAACATTGTCCCAACTTTTCAACCCTCTAATCATATTTTAAAACTAAATCCTTACATTTGAATCTTGGGTCTAATGACTTCTTATCAAACCACTGCTTGACTACTTATTATCGAGTGACTTTTTCATCACTTGCCTCCTCCCTTGCTTCTTCAAGTCTAAGTTGCTCTATGAACCTAACATCCATTACTCCATTTTATATAATTTTGATAGATTTCAAAATATATAATGTGTCGATATCTGATGACACTAGCATGACTACCTCTGTCACATATATAAGTTTATATGGGGAGGTTTTTAAGATCTATTTAGGAGTGATGCAGTCTGCCCATAGGGTCATTCTCATGTGCATGTGCCACTCTCTTTGCCATTTAGAACCCATAATTTTGATCATTTTTATCATATTTTTTTAATTTACTCCACCAACTCATTCTATTACAGGTAGTAATTGGATGAAGCCTTTGATAAGATACCATTCTAGAGTATGAACTTATAAATTTTAGACCAAAGGAATGCTTTTGTGTTGTCAAATATGACTATTTTAAGTGAGCTGAACCTAACCATGACCTCTTCCAAGAAGCCAAGGATCACATTCTCAATTACCTCTTTTAGTGGGGTTGCTTTAGTCTATCATGTGAAGTAGTCAGTGGCTATCAATATCCTTATGATCAATGTTGGAGATGGGATTTATCATCCCAATGAATTTTAAGCCCCATTATGTAAAGGGTTCATTGATCATAATTAGGTTCAATACCATGGATGAATTTTTCCTTTTCCATGTAAAGAATTGGAATTTTTTAATTACCTTATGGTAGTCTAAAAACATGGTCAACTAGTAATACTCCATGTGCATGATCTTTGTCTTGGTAGTTTTTGATGAGAAGAGACCACCTATGGGAGTAAAGTAAATGTTTTGGATAATATTCTTGGCCTGGTATCTTTCAACACATCAAAGTAAGTCTCCATCAAAATTACTTTTAAATAAGACTCTTTAGACCAACATTTAGCTAGACCCCTAGAGTCTATAGAAATGCTTTTTATGTGTATTAAGGTTATTTCGATACTGATTGGTTCTCATGAAGTAGATCTAGTTAGTCACCCAAGATCCATTGGTTTTGAATTGATTAAGTAGGACTATTTCTAGTGTGTCTTATTCCTCTAATGGGATGTTTTCACATTGGGATGGGTTCTCATAGATTCCTTTTCCTTTGATCACCTTTTTTGGCCTAACCTAGATGTTGTACTCTAGGATCTTGGTGATCCAACTAGATCATTATTTTTGATCTCTCCTTCTATTATGTATTTGTAGATGTTGTAGTGTGCCACCTACACCATAATACTATTGCCTCTGACAAGGTGTCTAAACTTTTTAAAGCCTTTGACTATGAAAAAAAAACTATCTTTCTACAAAATTTTATTTAACTTCATACCCATGTAATGTTCTTGAGTAGAATGATTTCACGTGATTATTTATTCCTTCCTCTTCCTTTTGAGTTAACATGGATACCAAGCTATGTTCACTCCCATATATGTACATGATAAATTTTTTGGAAAATATGGGGTTAAATATTATAGGTGTGGTAGATATCACATCTTTGATTTCATCAAATGTGTTTCTTCCTTTAGGATTCCACTTGAAGGCCTAATCTTTCTTCAACATCAAGGTGATTGCTCTTACCAATATTGTGAAGTCAGATAAAAACTTGTTGATGAAATTAATCTTTTCAAGTAAATATTGCTCTCCCTTTTTGTTTACTAGTAAGGATAAGTATCTAATGGCCTTTATTCTCTCTAGATCAAGGGTGATCCATTCTTTGGATACTACATATCCAATCAGCTTGCCTTGTGGGACTTCAAAGATGCATTTCTTAGGGTTGAGAGACACCCCAAGTTCCCTACATTTTTGAAATACTTTCTCTAGATGGTCAATGTGGCCATCCTTATTCTTAGAAATCATGTGAGGTCATCCAAATAGATGAGGATTATCTTATTGATTATCCATTTGAAAGCTACCTTTATTACCCATTAGAATGTCACCTCCATATTAGAAAGGATGAAAGGCATTTTCACATATGCAAAGCTTCCCCACTTCATGGTGAAGGTGGTCTTATGTTGGTCCTCTCCATTTACCCATACCTGATTATACTTGAAGAATCCATCTAGAAGATAAAACATCTATACACATACTACTGTCTAAGGGATTTTATCTATAAAAGGAAGGGGGTAATGCTCCTTCAAAAATACCTTATTTAGGTCCTAAAAATCCATGCATAGCTAGATATTTATAGTCTTTTTTCACATAAGAAATAGATTGGACACCCAAGTCAAATTATTAATTGGGTATATAATATTAGAATCAATGAGTTTCATAAGCTTTTAGGCCATCAGGGACTTGATCTTTAGGTTTACTTACCTTTGTTTCTATCAAATTAGTTTGGCTCCTTCTACTAAGACAATAGTGTGCTGAATGACCTCACAATCATATCCCTTCAAGTCATCATAAGTCCATGTTATGACTCCTTTATATTTTTCATAGAAAGAAGCTAATGACTCTTTATCTTTTTAGGGGACTTCTTTTCCAGCCTTCATCTTCCTTCCACCTTTGACATCTAGCTCAAATTAATCACCTTATTTGTGAATTTCACTTCTCATTTATTTCTTCATCAAGATCAATAATATTTTCAAGGATAATGAGGCCCTTTGGTAACTTGTGTGTATTTAAATGCATGATTTGGTACCTATAACCCTCTTCAATTTTCAAATGTAATTTATCTATGAATTCACATCATTTGTAGAGAAACATGGAAACTTGAGAATTATTTTCAAACAATATTCATTTTTTTAGATAACAGGCCTAATGATTACCCACACTACTTGCTCATTGGTGAATAATTCCATTACTAGGTCAAATTGATAACCAATCATTGCCATTCTATTAGCCTCCACATTCATAGTCCTTTAGATGATCTAAATGTTGAAGGCTTTAAATAGTTCAATCAAATCATACATATGGTGGTGGTATTATCTCATATACACATTTTTGTAGCTATTAACTCCTTACCTACCTCAATACTAATTCAAAATCATTGAATACCTTTAGTTATTTTATGCCCATCTACTCAACAAGGTTGAGGCCATAGACTAGTTCCTCATATTTGACCTCATTGTTTGTATAGGCAAACTGAAATTGGAAGGCTTATAGGGTCTTTTATCTAGAAGGATATGTTAGTCAAATGCTAAATTTAGAGCTAGTCTTTCATTTTGTACCATCAAAATACGAATTTGAGAATATGAACTCATCCTCAATCCCTTCACTCTGATCTTGTTTCTTCTTTATTAACTTGGGAATAGACTGGTATTCATCATGGATCACATTGGTTAGAATGTTAGCGGTACCAAATTTTAGAAATGGGTCATTCTCAATGAATTTTTTCATAAGGGCTTCTTCTTATAGACTTTTGGTATCTATAACCTTTTCTCCTTTGAGTATCTCCACATAGTGCATCTCTATTCTTAAGAATAAGGTGTGTGTTACTTCAAAGTTTATCATAAATTCATCCACTATGTGTTTTGGGTGAAGTGATTAAAACAAAAATTTTAATTTTGAACCATGCTTGGTCCTTAGGATTAGATGTGACCATCCCAATGATAGGTATCCACCTATCTTGTTGGTGAAATCTCTTGACAAACATATCTCAAAGATAGGTGGGATGTCTCACTATAATTTTCTATGATACATTAATGTTAGCATAAGAATATAACATGAGAGGAAGATACATAAGGATACATAGGGTTTGAACCTTTTTCCCATCAATATATATCACTCCTTTATTTAAAAAATCATACTTAAATTGAAGTGCATATGTTATTTGTTTAGGCATCATCATTATTCTCAAACCCAAATCAATCATGAAGTTGTACAATAATTCATTCCCCATAATTAGTGTCAAATAGAATGGGGTAGGTTTTGATTTTATTACCCCTCTTTGGTATTGATAAATGTGGATGGCATTTGGGGTTGTGTTCTCATGCTATCTTCCTTCCCCTTTGTCCTTGTGAGTTCCATATTTTTCCTTGTGTGAGTTTTTTATTCTCTAAGGCTTCTTTCATTAGATACTTTTACTTGAGAATTGATAAGACATCCTAGAAGGAGATGTTCATTTGGACATTCTTTAGTTGCTTTACCACATTATATGGACCTTATGATAGGACCTCAAGATCTTTTTATTTGTTTTGCACTACCTCTTTCCATTTGGGATATGTGAGAGGTGAAGGATGTGGTGTTAGACCTTTCTCAAAGGTCACTTTGGGCCTTGTAGTGGATTTGGGGCTTTCAACCAATATTTTTCTTGTGAGAGTGTAGTAATCTGATTAAACCTATGGGGATATATACATGGTAACTTTGCTCATGTATACTACATATTCATCTTCAACCCAAGAGAATAGTGTGATTTAAGGGGCTATTTATTCTTCTTATTCTAGGGACATCCCTTACATTTGTACCATCAAGACTACATTCTCAATCCTTGGAGATTGGTATGTGTAGGATAAATCAAGGGCATTCTCTTGTCATCATTATTCAGAAACATTTTGCTATAGGTTTCCCCTTGGATATTTTTGGGTTCCATGAGCATCATTACAAGGAAAGAATCATGAATTAGAGTCATCTACCAAATTACTTTAACTAAAAACTAGATCTATGTTCATATTAGGCACTACCAAATGGAAGGGGTGTGATATTGTTACCATTTGGTTCATAATCCATGATTGGTGGTTTAGCACTTGATGATTCAAATCTTGATGGCTCAACCTTTATCTCTACATGTAATAGTTTTATTAGTATGGTGCTCTCATTTCTTGGTAATTATTGAAAGGGGGATTTAGAGGCATAACTTACTACCTTTTGATGTTGGTTATCTCATTATAAAAATTCCATAAGATACTCTTCATATCATTCATCTTTATGTCTAGGGATGATTGAGCAGATGTGCTTGCCTAAGTGGCCAGATACACATACATAGAAGGTAGGGTTCTAGAGGTATTCAGGGTTTCTTCTTGTGAGTGCATTGATATCTCTAAGAATATCAAAATCAACACATGTAGAGGTAAATTTCCCAGATCTATCAAAATTTTCTCAACCCTTACTTCTAGATCATAAGCATCCAATAGCATCTAGCCTCTAAGTGATTAAATCATAACTATAATATCTAAATTTAAGGCCTTGAGATAAAACATAATATCCATGCTTGTGGGTGGTCAAGTTGATGTTGGGATCCTTGTCCAAGTTTTTTCAAACCAAGTGTTGAAATTAATAATGGCTTTTTACAAGCCTCTTTTGATGGTTATTAATTTTTGTAAGAGGGATGAATAGTCTACTTTCTCATTGAACTACTCAAAGAAGTTGCTTCTTAGGTCATCCTAGGTGTCGATGGAGTTGGTTGGCAAAGACCTATACCAATTGAGAGCTTGTCCTTTGAAATATGTTTCTAGTATCCTCAAGGCTACATTATATATAATAATATAGTACACAATGCATATGTTTGTAATATATTAGAGATATTTTATTGTAGTCTTGATATCCCCTCTTAAGAACCTGGGAAGCACCTTCAAGGTGTTTATAAGAATGGGTTCCCACGTATTTGGGGGTGTCAATGGGATAAGTTGGATAGAATTATTCCATAATATGAAGTTCCTTGATAGGCCTTGAATAGCCATTTTTTGTTGCTAAGTAGTGTTAGATTCTATAGTCTTTTGGCAAGTTGGAGATCCTAAAGGTAGTGTTAGTAGGATTGGATTCTTTGTTGTCTTTACCTTTGTTGTGGCCTTTGGATCATAAACTTTGGATTTTAGTTGATAAAAATAGTATATCTTATCCCACTAGGTATGCAAGAAAAGGAAAACTATTGATGCCTAAAACTATCATTCTAGGATAAACAACCTCTTATGGGAAGCTTATGGGTATGGGACCGAGTGTAGTCTATAAAGTAACCTTAGAGATTTTATATGTTAACTCTTCATTAAAAGTTAGAGGTGAAAAGGGGAGAGGAAAATACAAATAAAATTGAAAATAAAACTAAGGTGATGTGTTGAGAGATTTAAAGTACTTAGACTATAATTGCATAAAATAGATCAAATCCTTAAACACAATATACCATAAAGGAACATAAAGCATGAATTAAGATCCATAATGAAAGAAAAGGTTGATACTATAGAAGTAGAAGAAAAGAGATAATAGACAAAGACAATTTCCCATGAAAATTGACATAGAATATCACATCCTCTTGATTGTTAGATGAAGAAATGAATACATAAGGCCTTAAGGGCACATACAAAATGTCTAATCACACCTATGAGGGATTCTTATTAAGGTCAAATAATGGAAAAATGTTGATTTCTATTAATTTATTATATTATAAATGGTGGTATACAAAAATATCTAATAAAAGCAAAATGGTAACTAACCATTTCCAAAAGGAAAGTGCCTAGAATTTATAGGTGAGATGGATTCTCATGGGAAACACACATAGAGATCCCAACACTCATGCCTATGATGATGTCACTATAACTAAAAGAGGTACTTAAGCTCATGAGTGAAGTTAGCCTCTAGATCCTAGATATTTCATTGCCACATTATCTTGTTAAGGTTATGAAACTTAGGATCAATGTAGTGATGTCATGTGTAGATCTCTAGAGTTATCTCTATTATGCATTGGGGATGGGGATTTACTTTCCCTTTTTAATGGTACAACTTATTGATTTGATAGGATAAACTTTGATTTTGATGAGCATGAGTATACCATGTGTAAATTATCATCTCTTTCTTATTAAAACTAACTTGTGGTCCCCTTTTAATCCTCTCTATCTAATGGAACTACTCTAAAGTCTGATAGACCAAAACTACTCTTGGATAAGTGTAGGGATGACACATGTTAAGTCGGTGCTCTATTAAAGTGAAATGAGATTTTTTTTAGAAATATTAAGCATGAAGGTGCCACATGTAAATTAGATTATTCTCTTGGTGGAAATTAGGCATTATTTTTCAAAATTTAATGTGAGGGCACCATGTGTAAGCACTACGTTCACCAAGTAAATAAATTAGTGGGACTCATTTTATCGACTAGCCAATAGCACTACTTGGAGGTCTAACCCAAAAATAAATGGATTTGAAGAGAACATGGCTACCACATGTTGATATATCACTCCACCAAAGTGAAATGAGAGCCTCTTTGATCTAGATGTGTGTTAGGCTACCACATGGAAGAAAAGGATGGAGGTTAATACTTATGCAAAATTTCAAAATGGGCCCTGAGAGAGGAAGAGGTTGAAAGGATAAATAATAGAGGGTTTTAAGGAAATTTTAGCTATACTAAGTGAGCCTAAATCCAAATATTAATTAATCCAAAATATCAAAACATGGATTTCAATCCATAGTTCACTCAATATTCACCTTACCAAAATAAGGAAATGAAGTTCCTCACATGGAAAATCAGGGGGTTAAACAACCCTAGAAAGTAGAAGGCCCTAAATAATTTTAGGAAAATAAATGATCCTATCATTATTCTCATTCAAGAAACTAATTTTTTTGAGGAGGCCTTGGGGATGTGTTCTAATAAGATATATAAAAGGCCCATTTTTGTAGCTTCTAATTTTAATGGTGCCTCAAGATGTCTGGAAGTATTTTAGAACTTGACTATTTTGGAAGATGACTTGGTAATTAATAATGAATAGTTTTTCATATTTTTTAAATAAACATAAAGTAAGGAGGAATGGATTTTGTCTAACATTTATTCCCCCAATTCCAAAAATGCTAGGATAAAATTATGGGAAGATCTTTTAGCCTTTCAATAAACTTGTGAACATTGGAACTGGATTGTGGTTAGTGGATTCAATAATTCAATGTTCCTAGGGGGAATAAATAGAGGGATAATGGATTTCATGAAAATCATGTTTGACTTGAATGACTTCCTTGATGGAGATGGCTTAGTCGATGTGGAAATCATAGGTAATCCTTTTACCTAAACAAATACAAGGCTAAGAAATAACCTTATCCATGTTCATGTTGATCGATTCCTCATTTACCTTAATTGGAATCTCCATTTTTCAAGTTCTCTAACCTCTCTCCCTAGAATTGGTTTTGATCACAATCCACTTATGTTTGAAGGGGGAAAGATATCCAAAATAAAGAATATTCCTTTCATATTTGAGATTATATGGTTATATCACGTAGATTTGACTACATCCATAAAGGAAAGGTTCAAATAACCTTTCTTGGGTTTAGATATGTATATCTTAGCTAGTAAATTGAAATTCCTAAATAATGATGTTAAAAATTGGAATAAAGAAGTTTTTAGGTAAATTTTCATTTAGAAGAAGGCTCTTGAGGATGAATTGCTAAAGATAAAAGAACTAACAACTACTTAGGGAAATAAAAAGTCATTAATTCTCAAGGAAAGGGAACTCTTGAGCCATTTCAATAGCCTTAAGGCTAAGTAAAAAAGTGTACTAGTGACAAAAATCTATATACACTTGGTTGAAGGAAGGAGACATAACTACCAGATTCTTTCACCAATCTATTTCAAGACATAGGAATGTTAATAGAATCAACCAATTAGAAACAAAGAATGCAAGACTTAGGAATTAAGATGATGAGATTAACTATCATACAATCTAATTATTTTAAAAATTTATAATATAAGATGGTACCTTTGATGATATTATTGAATAAAATACTTTGAGTAACTTCAAAAAAGTCATTACTCAATCAGATAACGTTGTTATCCTTGAATATCCTTTGATTAAAGAATTTAAAGGGGAAGTTTTTGTGATAAAGTATTTAAGGCCCCTAGTCCTGATGGATCTACCCGATTTTTATTTCAAAAAAATTGGGACATCATTCACCTAGAAGTTGAAACAACTATGAGTGAATTATTTAGCATAGGATCCATTCTAAAATAAATTAATAAAACCTTTTTTGTCTTATAATTGAAGAAACCTAGGGAAAAAAATCTTCAATAATTCCAACCTATAAGTTTATGCATCTCCATATATAAGATATTTTCATTTTTATTGGTTAAAATAATTCAACCACCATTAGACAAAGTGATCGACAAACAATAGAGTTTTTATCTCAAGAAGACAAATTAATGATGGCATCACTATGGTTGATGAGGCCCTTCACTCAATTTCCAATTACTCAAGGCATGGCATGATGGTTAAACTCAACATGAATAAATCTTATGATCGAGTCTCATGGAGATTGCTCATAAAAATTCTTGAGAGACTAGGCTTTAATGTTGAGGTTAGAAAAAAAATCTTCGACTACATATCAATGCCAAAATTTTCCATATTGATAAACATCCCCAAAGGATACTCTTATACTATCAGATGGATAATATAGGGGGACTTTCAATCTCCCTATCCTTTTATCATATTAGTTAGAAGGAACAATCACAATGGGATATCAAAGGCATGAAGGTAGACCATAATACCAACCCCATTACTCATAAGCAATTCACTAATGATAAGTTCTTCCTTGGGGAATCCTTGATAGAATAATTTTGACATCTCATACTCATCCTCTAAAACTATGATAAAGAGTATAATAAATTCATTAGATTATAAAATAGATTTATATTCTTTATAAACAACATATTCTTATTGTAGAATAAACTTACAACCATTTTAGAGTGCTAGGTGGGTTGAATTCCTTTAACATGTCTAAGGATACCCCTCTTCAATGGTAAAATGGATCCTAAATTATAGAACCCACTAATTTATAGAATATAAATGAATCTAGAAAGTTGTAAATGCCATTTACTCACCTAGTATGGAAAATTCCAATTGCTTAAATATTCAATTCAAATTATCTATGTTTATTTCCTATCAATCTTTTATATGCCTAGCAAAGTGGTGGACAAGATTGAATAAATTCAAATAAATTTTCTATGGAGAGGTTCTGAGGACCATTTGATATTTCATCTAATTTCATGAGAAAAATCATGCCTCCCAAAGGCAAATGGGGGGCTTAGTATCAGACAGATCAAAACCATGAATTATTTTCTCCTTACCCAAATAGGATGGAAAATTTTGAAGGAAGAGAAATAACAAAGTAATATCCTTAGATATTAATATCTAAAATGAAATTAATAAGTTAAATTTGTATGGGAGGAAGACCCTATTGATGAATTTGCCTTATGTAAAACCATTTCAGATTGTAGGGACCTATTAAGGAAAGGCACTAGATGGCAACATGGAAATGGAGAAAATGTAAACTTTTGGGATGACTCTTATATTTAAATCTTTCCACTCATGTCCCAAGGTAATTGGGACAATATTTTATAGAAATTTAAGGATAGATGGGGAAATAAGGTGAAAGATTACTGAGAATGGATCAATAGTTCAAAAATATGGAAAGCGTTATCCATTAAAATCAATGATGCTGAAGTGCTTCAAGTAGACAAAGATCTCAACCTTTTGCTTAGTCAGACCCATCTTCCTATATTCCCGAAGGATGATTATCTTCTTTGGTTAGATGAATATAGTGAGAACTACATAGTTTCATCTAGACACTTAATTTATTTAGTCTTGGAAAGTGAATGGGAGCATTTGAAGATCCTTCAAACCAATCACCTCACACCCAAGATAAATTTATTTTTTTAGTTGGCCACCTAGAATAAGATTCTCACTATGGACAACATTATCAAATGAGGCCTTATCCTACCTAATAGGTGCCCCCTCTATATAATTTATGAGGATTTGATCTACCATCTTTTCATTATCTATCCTTTCAATTCTTGTACCTTGTATTGACTTTTGGTTAAATTTATCCTATCCTAGGTCAAACTAAATTCCATTTTGGATCTCATCACCCAATGGAATCCCACTAGAAATATCCATCTCTCTCTTTCCTTTGGTACATGGATCTCTCACACTAGTTTTAGGCTAGCTATAAGGTTTAAAATTATGGTATCTTCTCTATAAAAAATCACAATGATAAAATGGTCTTTTTATTTCTCTATCAAACTATTGTTGAGAACTAGAGATCATTCACCGTAAAGATAAAACTCTAATCTTTATAAATGAGCTAAATATATTCAGGAAGTGGAACTTGGAGTAGAAAATTCTCTCTCTAGATAATTTAATATTAAGTCAATAAGGTAAGTGTAACCCCCTAAAGGGTGACTAGATAAAACTGATCATTAACAGAGTGTGAAAAGGTAATATAGGCCAAGTTTGTGGTGTAGGGGTGATTGAAAAATCATCTAATAAGATGGTAGATACTTATGTCAGTCCCATGGGGACCCAAACCAATCATGTAGTAGAATAAAATGTGGAACTTTATGGCATTCAAATATCAACTCATCTCAAAGTGGATATATTGATCATCAAATATGATTCCTCAAACATCCTTGATGAGATATATAGGAAGACCATTGTCTCTCACACAATAAAATCCTTACTTGATGATGTTAGAGGACTACTTAGAAACTTAAGGAACACTTATATATTCCATACATACCTTGAGGGTAATGAAGTGGTGGACCTATTAGCCAATGTAGGGATTGGTCTCCCCATTTTATCTATCTATCAAAAAATTAGTTACATCCCACCCCATGCTAGTAAAGCCATTCAAAATAAAGAAATCATGTCTTAGGAAGTGGTGGAGTTGGATACACATGAAAAAAGTACACCCCATCCATTATGTCTTAACATTTATGTTTAGTAATCATCTCATGCATAGGACTTTAATTACATGAGATAGGAAAGGTAATTTCAATTATACCCAAAATCCACCAAGAACAATAGACAAAACCTTAATAAGTATGAAATATCTCATCACCTAAATAATTTGATCATTATTTTATGAAACATGGGAGGTGATACAGATAATTTAGAGCCAGTCTCCTGTATAGAGGCGTAAGACAACAAAAATATATAGAGTAAGTTGCATAAGTGGGAGTTTATTATCAAATACATGTAGTAGATAATTGGAAATGATGTAGAACTTTCTAAAGACTTCATCTCAGCCTAGAATGAATGAATAATGGAAATGAGAGGCATTATAATATTTGTTACAGGGGAGCTTATTGGGTAGGTTACATATATGTTGTGTGAGGGATCTAATGTGTTCAAGGATCAATCAAAAATATGGATCTAATGCAAAAATTCTTTCATATGAATGAAGACTTGAAAATGGACAAAAGTGGTTCCTAAGGATGGATTTGCTAAGGCATTGGCTAGACATCTACCTCCAAATTATGAAGTAATTAACATTATAAGGTCAATTCATGTTCATCTTCTTGCATCATTTAATTTTATTAAATAACTTCTAAGGATATAGAAATAACTTGCCATTTTTTTGTTGAAATCCTTTGAGATCACTATCCTTACCTTTAAAATTAGTGATGCTAATGTTTTAATTCATCAAGGGATTATTTTTATGTTAGTAAATCATGGGGATAACATATGAGGGAAATAATATCTATTGAGGGGGTCTTTTATGGAGGAGGAATCCACCAATGAAGTCCTAACTTTGATATTTCCATACCCTCCTCCCAATCCACCCCTTTTAAGCCCTAAACTGAAAGCTTCACAGAGAACATTCCCCTTTAGCTCCTTTTCAAAAAACCTAAACCCATTTTCCTTGAAAAGGTGGATGAGGCACTATATATAGGGAAGGGAAAGGCAGTTTTTTTAATTTTATCTTGAAAAATAAAATATAGCTGAAGGAATTTAATGACAAAATCTACAAAGTGGGTATTGGTCTAGGTAGTCTAATAAAGGAATGAAAATTGATCATTAGAGAAGTTTATAATATGTTACATGCATTTTTATAGATAAATGAGGTATATAAACTCCCCATTAGGTAGAGAAATGATAAGGCAATGATTCAACACACTTCCAAATCCTCCTCTAAACCCCTTTCTCTGCCTAACATTCCTATGAATAACCCATAAAAAGAGTCCCATAAGAAATTGAGGATGATCTTGAAAAATGACACTATCAAGGGCCCATGTAAAAGGACCCTACAATAATTATCAAGGAAAATACAAAGGATAAGGTAGAGGACAAGGCTCCCAGTAAAGAACTCAGAGGAAATTACGCTCCCTAAGTAATTTTAATCATCCTCTCTTTTTGGTTGGTCTATTGCTATAGGTTTTTTATCTTCATTATATTTTAGTTATAGTATGATTTAGACCCTTGGGGATTACTCTAATTTAATTTGATACTTATTTAATAATTAGGTTTGTGGGATTCTTGTAAAATCAACTTATTTACCTAATCAAATAAAAAATATAACAATATTTTCAATAAATAATATACCATTTTTAATTATACATGGAAATGGATATTATAAAGATAAAATAATAATATAAATTATATATAATATTTAAATTAGATAAATTTATTGAATTATATGATCAAAATTTAAATGAGAGTTTGGAAGAGTGAATTTGAAATATTATAGGTTTTCAATTACTAAAGTGATTAATGACATGACATGATTTAGAAATATTTTTAAATAAAATTTCCATTACGTTATCCTCAAAACTAAATTTAGTTTAATCCAAATTTGGGTTTTACAACACTCAAATTATTTGATAATTTTGAGGTGTATCAAACCATGACTATTCATAAAAAAAATAGTTGTCCTTGCTCTTAGATTAATATTAAACATTTTATCTAAATAAATAAACAATGAAAATTGTTAGAGATAATTTGAAAGTTATAAATTATAAATTACTTAGTACATATCATCATATGAATCATGGTATTTTTGACATCCATGGTCATCAAATTTCTAAGAAAAAATAGTTTTAATAAAAATATAAATGTTTCACATTATATGACCCCATAGGTAATCTCATATACTTTTGAGTGCGATTAAGTAAATGAATAATGGTATCCTCTTACTAAGGATATATACAACTATAATATTGATGGGGTGTTTGGAAATAAATATGTTGTAGAATGATATTTATTAGGAACACTTAATTCATTTATATTGTATGATAAAATATAAATTACTTGATTTTTTTGTTGTAAGATGAAGCTATGACGTGATGCAAAATAAATAAATAAATACAAAATAAAATTTTATCTACATGTTATAAAAATGTTGTTTCTTACCTTGATATAAAGAATTTGATGACTAGTTAGGCAGGGTTTGTATTTTTTATTGAGTTTTTTGGTTGAAATATGAAGGTTTTAACTTTGGGGTTTTTTTATTACCTTTTGGGTCCATGGATAATATTGATATCTTATAAAAATCTAATAATAATTTGAAAATTAGATTATATGTTAATGATATTGATAGATTATTGTTATAAGTTTTATATTATTATCCACTGGGAGATTCAGTACTATTAACTAAATAAAACATGACATACAATCAAAATAAAATATATAATTTATCATTTTAACTATATATCTTTATAAAATTTCATAGAATTTAAAAATATTATCTTATAATTATCTCAAATCTTAATTATAAGAAGAGAGTATGATGATTTCATAACTACCTTTTTAAGGTAAATTTTATATTTATATTTTTACTTTATTTTCATTAAAATTGAATGTAATCCATTTTAAGTTAAAATGAAACCATAAAATTATAGTGTTAAAATAAAAGAAGAGAGATAAAGAAGAAGCTAGAAAGATAGAGAAATCTTGTTAGGTTGAGAGCCCACCAAATTCATTATGGTGGATGCACTTCAATCTTTACCTTGACAATATTTTAGATTTTTAACTTTTTTATGATTAAAAAAATTAATTCTTCTTTGGGTTGATGGTATTATTAAGTTGATTCAACCATGTATTCATATTTTTTCTACATCAAACCCCTTAAATAATTTGGGAATAGTTTTAATAATTTTAGTGAAGGCATAATGCATGTCACTGAACTTATCCATGAATTTCATATTGAAAGTGTTATCTCTAAAAAAATATTTCCTTTACAATTTAGTTCAATAGTTATACATGTTTTAGATTCATATTCCTTTAGTACATAAAAATGCATAGCTTAGATGTCTACATGAATTTTGGATTTCATATCATCATTTTCTTGGTTGTTTATGAAAAAAAATATTTTTTAACTAAAAGGGGTGAAAATTTATTAATAAAGACTCAAAAATGGGTCAATTACAGAACAATATCCTGCTCCACAGGTTGAGTTAGCTACTAAGCTAGGCTCAATAGGAGCATTTTGTAATCATGAATAAGCCAATGCAGCCCATACTCGGAGGCCCACTTAGCCAGAACATCCACCACACCATTCCATTCCCAAGGAATGTGATTGAAGGAAATCAACTCAAAGGCCGAACTTAGCTGCAGTATTTGCTGAACGAACCTAGCCAGCTGCCACTCCACATTGTCAAACACCCATTTCCTTAGTAAGTTCACCACCACTAAAGAATCCAATTCACAAAAAATGTGATTCCAGCCTTGTTGACAACACATTCACATAGCCTCAAGAATAGCCATGGCTTCCATGAGGTTATTTGTATGCTAGCCCTTATGAATAGAAAACATAAAACAAATTTCCCCAGCACTATTTCGCCCAAGGCCTCTGATACCAACATCACCTAGATTCCCCCTTGAGGATCCATCTATATTGACTTTGATGATCCCTTCTTCCAGTAGCATCTAATGTCCCCCACGTTCAACCGGTCACACCTGCAACCTAGGTCCTTTCCTGGGATGTGTAGGAAGAATGGGAGCAGGCACTGTAGGGAAACAAGGGGACAATTTGGCAAAGAGTGCTATATCCTCAAAGGAAAAATCCTCCTCCCTATCACATTTGGCCTGAATGGTCTCAACCACAGTGTGAAGAATATTCAACCAAACTTCTCTGAGCTCAAGGTTGATGTCTTGGAAGACCTGTCAATTCCTCTCAATCCATAGGTTCCAAAGGATGAGAGTTAGCCCAATAAACCATGCTACTTGGAGAATATATGCCTTGGAGGGAGGAGCTCCAAGGTGCTCCTAGAACTCACCCAAAGATGAAATGTGCCAGCAAGGAATGCCCTAGACCTACCACCATAAATGCCATAATTTCTTAGTAAACTCACATTGGAAGAACAGATGGCAGTCACTCTCCTCACTGTTGTGGCACAACAAACATATCGACGGCCCATGGAAACCTCTGCTACATAAATTATCCCATGTCAGGCACCTATTATAAGAGAGAGTCCATAAGAAAAAATTGGATTTTGGCCAAGATAAGGAGCTCCAAACTTTCTTGCCCCAACAAAAATCAACTTCGCCAAGATACTACTTAGATAGCTCTATGTATCTTGCAAAAATAGAGTACTGGCCCATGGGAGTTTTTCCCCAAGCTAGGGTGTCTCTCCCTTGTAGCGAACTATAGCTTTGAGTCTCAAGAATCCAAACTAGCTTTCCATGATCCTCTTCAGCTCCTCCAGGTGGCCACTCAATAGAATTCCTCCACCTGAAACCAACACAAGTGCCCAAGTGATAAGCTTCCTTATAATGGTCAATAGTATCCCAACCTACTACCACAAAGGAATCACATAAAGCCTGTAGATGTGGATGGGTGGAGAGGAGGGGGGAGCACCATCCCAAGAGTCTTCCCAAAAGAGTGATTCTCTACCACTGCTACAAATCCAAAAAAGACTACACTGCACCAGGTGAGCTCCAAGCTTGAGGGTGCTCCACACCATAGAACCTCTTCCCTCCACTAGGATCCTAGGAATATCAGATTGGGAAACTCTTGAACAATACTTAGAAGAGAGGATGTGGGCCCAAAGGTGGGATTGGTTGGTGCACTGCCACCAATAAAGCTTGGTAGCCAAAGCTTGACTAACTAATATAGTAGATTGCAGCCCAAGGCCTCCCTCCCTCTTAGGCTGACACACAATGTTCCAACTAAGGAGGCTCCATTTGGAGTTCTAAAGGTTACCACTCCATAAGAATTGCCTAAATAAAGCATCAAATTCTTTAAGAAAATATTTCAGAGCTGCCTAAACCATACTGCGGTAGATGGGCAAAGCCTGAATCATAGACTGCAATAGAGTTACCCTATCGGCAGTAGAAAGCCATCTATGGGACCAGTGATTAACTTTATGCTTGAGCTTATCAAGCACATTCTGATAGAAAATCTTGGGCTATCTTCCCACCACTAGGGGGATCCCTAGATAAGTAACCAGAAGGTGTTGGGCGTAGAATCTCAAGGTAGTAGTAATTCACTGCTAAATGGAATCCAGAGTGTTAAAGAAATATATAGAATATTTGTGCTCATTAATTTGCTAACCTGAAGCCATCAAATAAATATCTAGGGTGAGTCAAAAAGATTTTTCTTCCCTAACCTAGGCCTCGCTTGCCAAGATCGTGTCATCAACAAATTGGAGATGAGTCAGCTTGGTTACCCCTTTCCCCCACTACCAACCATGCACAAGGTTCTGATCCACTCTAGCCTTAATAAGATATCCCAGCCCCTCTGCAAGAATGATAAATAGGTAAGGTGAGATTAGATCACCTTGGTGAAGGCCTCTAGATGCCCCAAATAGTCTAGATGGCTCCCCGTTGATAAGAACAAAAAAAGATGATGTAGTCACACAACTAAGCACCCATTCGACCCACATATGGCTGAAACCAAAATCCAAAAGGATTTTTTGTAAAAAGAACCAATTGAATCTATCATAAACTTTGGCTAAATCTAGTTTGATGAACATAGCCCACTACTGAGACATACTCATGGAATGAATTGCTTCGAAAGCAATCACCAATCCATTCAGAATTTGTTTCCCAGCAACAAAGCCCCCTTGTTCTTTTGAGATTACCACCGGGAGGCACACTTTAAGCCACTCTGCTATAAGCTCGTTTATTATCTTATAGATCACATTACAAAGTGCAATGGGCCTGAACAAACCTAATTGATTAGCCTGATCCTTCAAAATTAACACTAGGAAGGTAGCATTAAAGGCCCTAAACCTCTCTTTGCTGGAGAAGGATTCCAACACCACATCCAAGAGGTCCTGCCTAATAATTTCCCAAAAATATTGATAAAATTCTATTGGGAAACCATCTGGTCTGGGGCATTACCTCTATGCATGCTAAAAACAACTTTCTCCACCTCCTCCATGCCTATTGGCTTCAATAGAGCCTCATTTATACTAGGAGTAACTACAGACAGAATATTTGCCAAAATAGTGGTAACCTCCCTATCAGTAGGGGGCACATTGTTAGATAATAGTGCTAAATAGAATTAGATAGCCTCCTGAGATATATCATGGGGAGACAAAAGAGAAGTTCCATCTGAAGAGAGGAGGGAGGTGATGTAGTTCCTGTTTCTCCATGCCTGAATCGACCTGTGAAAGAAAGCTATATTTTTGTCACCCTCCTGGATCCAATCAATTCAAGCTTTTTATTTCTAAAAGATTTTTTCCCAGAGTTCCCACTCAACCAACTCCACTATAGCTTGGAATTTTTCCTTGCGAAGATCATTCGAAAGTCCAGTATCTCGAACTTATCTGGTAATAAAGTCCAGTGAATCTTGAGCTCTTTTATTCATAAAATGTAGGTTTCCAAAATAGGTTTTATTCCATTCCTAAAGCCTTCTTTTCACATACTACAATTTCTTGGCAAAGGTGAACATAGCCGTGCCATAATCAGGTCCTCCCTGCCTCCACCACTGCATCATCATCCCATGGAGAGAAGGGTCCCACAACCACATTAGCTGAAACTTAAAAGGGGGTTTCTTGGGGCCCATTATTTGCCTAGTAGTAAGCATAATGGGCCAGTGGTTAGACACTCTCCAATCTAGAATTTAAGATGCCAGATAAATTACACCAGATTTCCAAAAGCATGAAACAAAGAACCTATCAAGGCACTCAGAGAGCATCCATCCTTGACCTTCTATTGTTCTAGGTGAAGAGACCGTTGAGAGGTTGGACATTTGACAGGCAGAGCAGGTCCATATTTTGTCATAGAAGATCAAATGTGGGGCCTAAACATGCTATCCCACCCCTCTTCTCCTCTAGACTGAGCACAGCATTATAGTTGCCAGCCACGATCCAAGGCAGGAAGGGGTGATAGCTCCTGATCTGCCATATATGCTCCCACAACTTAAGCTACCTTAGGATATCCATAGGAGCATAAATTGTGGTAACCAAAATCATCTCTCCATTGTCCTAAGAGGAGGCAACCATGGATAAGGTCGATGGGTTGGCCAACCACTGGAGTGGCATGACCTTTCCAGGGTCCCAGCAGATGGCCACACCACTAGCACTCCCTGAAGTGCCCACACACTAGCATTGTCCATAGACCCAAAACTTGGGCAAGAAATTGAACATAACATCCATAAAAAGCTTAGTCTCCTGAACATAGAAAATATTAGGAGAGTAATCTGCAACCAGACTTCACATAGCTCTTTGTCTTGGGGTGCTATGTAAACCCCTTGCATTCCAAGATAACACTATCATTGGGTAGAGGGAAGGAAGTGCTCATTCAGGGTATTGACCACCCCCAACTCTACCAATAAGTCCCCTGTAGGTTTGATTTTTTCTTGGTCCTTCCTGTGTCCCACTCTAGCAGGTGTGGTAAAGGATACTTTCTTGAAAGGCCTCTATGATAAGCCTAGAGCAGAAGGTGAAGCCTTTTCTTTCCTGGATGCCTCCACATCTTTGACCAAGTCTGCCCATCTAATATCCTCAATCTACTAGGTTAAGGTTACTCCTGGGGTCCCCTCTTCTGGTAATGGAGTAGCCTCAGTGGTTTACTAAATCACCATATCTTGGGAGTCAGGAAGGAGAGGGCATATCCCCTCACAGTTAACAGGTCCTCCTAGCTCCATCATAGGAATGCCATCCTCAATGGCCATACTCTCTAGAGTCTCAAAATGATTGAAGCCCATCTTCACTTGCCTATCCAAATTTGTCTACTTCTGTCCACATCCCTTAGTATGGCATCTAACTTGGGTGAATCCATCTTTTTCAGGGCTATTAACAATAGCTAACACACATCTCGTGTTACCAGCATTTATGTGAGCAACTCTCTTTGTGGTGCTGGTTTGCTTGGCCATTCCAGTTTCCAAGTGGCTTGGTTGGCCTGCCTCATTGGCACTAGTGACAAAACCTCTATTTTCTCTAGCTACCTATGGACATTGACAGTGTAAATGTCCATATTCATGATAGCTTCTGCACTGGAAAGGAATCGATTCATAGTAAATTTGTTAAACCCAGGATGAGGACCCTAGATAGATTTCCATAGAGTTTGGTAGGGGGTTATTCAGGTCAATCTCCACACAAATACGGGCATAAGTAATGAAATTTTTGTCCAAAGACTGATTCACAATAGCAATTAGTGTACCTAGCATAGCTACTATTTGCCTCAGGATATCCTCCCTCCAAAATTCTAGAGGAAGTCGTGGAAGGCACACCCAAACTGGTACTCTAGCTGGAAGGTCCTCTGCCGAATTGAATCCTACATGCCAGGGTTTGAGAAACAGGCTGATATAATCAAAGAAATAGGTTCCTCCTTTGAATATAATATTTCAGTCAGATACCAAGGAAAAATTTACCATAAAATAACTATTTCTAGCTAGCATAATGTCCAGTTCCCCCTCAACCTACTAGGTTCAGCGGATCCAAGCCTCTAGGGCTGACAAAGAAATTTGAATTCCCAAGAACTTGCAAATTAATGCATGAGCTGCTAGGTATTCAACATCCTCTCTTACCATCTCAAGAGGCATTATCAAAATAGGCCTTTCTTGGGACTGAGGCAAACACCCATTAACTTTGTTGAACCTGATCTGGTCGCTGGAGTATACCGGCTCCTTTCCCTTCGCATATACCTCTACCACAGGCCTTTCCTTGCTCCATGCCCCACCCAGGTCATCAACCCTTGCTGAACCATTTTCATTTGAAGCCATCCACACATGTCCTTTCTATGAAAAAATATTTTGAAGCATCATCCAAATCATGGATTTATAGTCATTGCGATGTGCCCATTAAAAATATTTTCTTCATTCTTGATGAAAATTCATTCTGATATCAATAATTTTACATTTCTATGGGCCATGTATTACATATATATAATCACTATGTTCTGAATTCCTAACTCTTTATTTACTATCCTTATTTATAAGTCCACTTTTTCTTATCAATTTATTAAATTTTCATATTTATCTAATTTTATCAATAAATTTCAAGCCATCGATGAAGAGTTATTCAATTCATGTCTCCATGATCTTGCCATGGTTTTTATAATTACAAATATTGGCAATGGATTCCTTATTAATTTCATATATTATATAAAATTTGAATTGATGCTAAAGTATTATCACTTATAGTTAATAATGCTTTGATGTATGCAAAAGCATACATATCTATTATTCTAATTATCCTTATGTTTGTTTCCACTCTTATATACTTTTGTTAAATAATTATATATAATCCTATAAGTTATGAATTTCAACTTCATGACTTGACTCACATTATGATTTTTTTCTCAAGATGGAATCGGATAGATTCATGTCTTCTTCATTTTTATCAGACATTGGTTCAATAATTTCTATAAATTTTTCTCTTAAAAGCTCTGATGATATAATTGAGGTGGGTTTGCCATTTTTTATTTAAGGTATTTGTAAGATATTTTAAAATGCATCAAAATTAGGGTTTTAAACCTTAACAGTACTAACTATTTTACCATGATAAAATGTGTACTACTTGAGGAGGTGACCATTTGAGTTTTTATAGTAAGAGAATAAATTAAAGGAGTAACATTCTTAGGAGGTGGAGAAGGATGTGGATGCAAAGGTGGAATTGAGGAGGATATGGAAGTGAAACTTTAGGAGGATGTGAAATTTGAAAGTTAGGAGGAGATGAATAATGAAGAGTTGGAGAAGAAAATGTGTGATGGAAGGATTAGGAATGAAGGGAACCTTGGTTGAGCCATGATCAGAGATAATTTTATTTTGAGTTGTGTTATCAACTAGCATAGAGGGATTATATTATATGAGTAAGGAATCTCAATAGACTAATTAAATAAGATAGGATCTATCATGTAGGATATATTTTATCTTAATAAAGAACCATCTCCATAAGTATTATCAGGTAGTCTTTTATTATTAGAATTTTTTTCGTCACCTCCACTACCTGATGTTGGGGTAGACTATGGGATTTTGAGATATACCATAGTTATATATGGTTGTGTTGATGATGTTAAATATAGTTTTTACACAATTTTATAGGCTTTATATTTCTTTAAACTTTCCATAATTCTAAACTTAGCCAAATTTTTATTGAACCACATATTAGACATTTTATAATAGGATTATGTGTGTTCATTAAAACCTAATGTCCTTTAAATCTATTTGTTACTCTATATACCAATCAATAAAAGGTAGATGAAATAATTGGAATTTATGAATAATAGACTCAACATGTCTTATCCATTATACAAAAATTCTTTTTATCTATTCCAATATAAAGACCTTCATTTGATGTAGAGTCATTATCATGCAATATATTTTATAATTTTTAACTCATTTTCATAGTCTTCTAGGCATTATTCAATTATGGTACATGAAAATAAATTGGACAAATATTGAGTTTGTTTTTTACAAAAACATTATTGTCAAAGGGAATAAATTTAGTATGAAATTGCATTAGAAAGTGTTTTATCTTTTTAGGAATTAATAGATTAATTATTACATTGATAAAGAACTATATTAAATGGGGTAAGTGAATATAAATATTTTAAATAACTAATTTCATTGATTTAACTTAAGTAGGAAGTATAAAGGAGAAAATCAACTTATCTATGAATATGTACATTACTGGGTGATGGCAATGATAGAATAGATCAAAAGAACAATTAGGAGTAATTTCATTATAAAATTAGAATTACACCTATCCAAAGTTAATATCATTGTTAGTTAGACTATAGTGTGATGCACTAATGGTAAAGGGAACTTGCTATTATCTTTTTATAAATCTTTTAGGGTGGTTACATGAGGTCGTCTAGATTTTGTTTGTGTCCTTAGGAATCTTTGATAATCATTTTGTGTCACTTTATTGATTCTCAATCTTATAAACCTTAATGAATAACTACACACATGAAACAACAACAAAATCATATGAAAAAAGAAGTGGAAAAAGGTGGGTCATGGGATGTTATGATCTAATAATATAGAATCCCTATTGTCATGGCTACTATCTACATTAATCCCAATGATAGGGGTATTATATTGAGTCTAGTTATCCCTTAGGGAATGTGAATAATAAATGCACACATTATGTAATAATGACTTTCAATTAGGCCCTTATTTGATCAAGCCTATAGATCTATGTGTGATTTTGATTAGATATGTAGAATGCTAGGATATACTATTGACTATTTTTTTTGTAATTATGTGTAAAGTACTAAGTGTTTCCTATAGAATGCATTTTGAATTTTTTAATATAAAAGTAAATTTATTTTGAATGTGTGACACTTATTATTAGGTTGAAAAGGTAAAAATATAAATAAAATAATAAGATAAGACCCAAAAGAGGGTAAGGACCAGAAAGAAGTTAAAAACATGACCATTGGATAATAGAATTGAAGTGGACAATAGTGTTGGCCATTCCTATCTAGGAACACATTATTTTACTGTGTAAAAATGGGGTTATAATTGAGATAACCAGGTCAGGGGCCCCTTTTGCTGAAAAGGCATGACATTAGACTTTGATGCTGAAAAATAGGGATGATAAGTCATAATAAGGACCATATTGACATTAAAATACCAAAGTGACATGTGTAAAAATGACTCTTATTCATCATTAAGAACCTCACATGAAATATCTACAAAAAAGATAGTACTTTTTTTTTCTTGACCAAATTAGGGTGTCTACATTTCCCCCCCTTTTAATCTAATAATGTAATGGATTGAATGTTTTGGAGTAAAAGAAAAGAAAATGCCTACCTATACTTACCTATGTGATCAACCCATATATAGAATATATATGCTCTAACCCAACACACTCTTTGGCCAAAGATGTGGACAAGAATTGGAATGATGTTTGCTAAGAAAAAATACATAATGTGGCTATCCCATATACTGAATCTAAGTAATTGACTAAATCATGAGAAAAAACCCTTGTTTCCTTCATTCTATATATGTGAATTGAGTCTGATAATTAATCTATAAATGTGGAGACATAATCCATTTTTTCCCATAGTTTGATATGTAACTAAGTTTGAGAAGAGATGTTCTCATAGGTTAAAACTACTATTTGATAAGTGCCCTACACAAATGAGTGTTCTCTACACAAATTAGTATAATTAGGGTTTGGTGAAAACTATTATGTATAGTTATATGACCCAATCTAAGGAAATCCTAGTGACATTCTTAGGGTAATATGGTGATATAAACATAGAGAATCATATAATTTTCCATTTCATCTATATAACCTAGTGAAATATTATAGGATCAAGTACATGTATCCTACATCATGCCCCCAAACCTTATATTTGAGGGATGTAGTTGTGTAACCTATGTACTAAATCTAGAGTTTGAATCAATAAACCACATGCAACATGACATAAAATTTCATGTCTCATGTGAAAAGTAAGGAAGACCAAGAATATGTTCCTCGTATCATGCCCAAAATATGATATCTAAGCAATGTAGTTATGTAACATGTGTAGAAAAATATATATATGGGCATTGTACTATGTACATGCACCCATAGTAATAATATGAGTCTATAACTATATCATAATCTTGTGTAAAATCTAAGAATATAAATTGATGTCTGATAAAATCATGGAACCCTATAAACTAAGTCAAATTATGTATCTATTTATATGAATAATTGTCTGAATAAAGAAATTATGTATTTGAAAATGAGTATCTGAGTGATTCTATATATGTGTATATTTGAGCCTAAGTATATAAGTAGGTATTTGTATCTATATCTAAGCTTGAGTATCTAAGTAATTTTATTTGTGTGTGTGTGTGTGTGTGTGTGTGTGTGTGTGTGTGTGTGTGTGTGTGTGTGTGTGTGTGTGTGTGTGTGTGTGTGTGTGTGTGTGTGTGTGTGTGTGTGTGTGTGTGTGTGTGTGTGTGTGTGTGTGTGTGTGTGTGTGTGTGTGTGTGTGTGTGTGTGTGTGTGTGTGTGTGTGTGTGTGTATGTATATATGAATGAGCTTGACTATCTAAGTAGTTATATCTATGTAAATAGTGTATGTATTCCCCCTTTTTGTGAGAGATCTAAAATCAAGGTAAGGGTATCAAACCAAAAGTGATACTAGAAGACATGTTAGTGAGTATTAGGTGTTGATAATAAGATTATGGCATTTATTATATTGATAATTTTACAAAAATTGTCTATAGATTGAGAATAAGATAGACCTATGGTCTATAGCAAGCTTGTTAAGGAAATATGAGTTTTGGCATCTATGAGGGAAATTTTAATGGGATAAAAGTGCAATTGATAGATTATAGGCTATTGCCATCAAGTTTTGTACATAAGAAATAGATTGGTAATTGGAGATATGGAATTAAATATATCACAATTGGAATATTGTGGTAATAGTTGGATTAGTGTACATGTGGGGATAACATTAGGTAGGTGACATTTGTAAAAACAAGGTTTAAATAGGTTGGATTAATTAAGTTTAAAATATTTTGAATTTTTTAGGTTTTGAGATAATTGTTTCTCTGAACCAACCAAACATGCCAAGGAGGTGAAGTGTTAGAATTATATATTATGAGAAGGTGAAGGCACTAATTCATGATGATAAGGCGTTTGGACAAGTAATTATTTTATCATTTTCCATGTATTTAAACCATTGATTGAATATTTTAATTTTTTTCATGGAAATTTTCCTAGGTTAGGGGGTTTTTAGGGTCCACACTATCATCCTTAAGGAAAATGCTAGTATCCTAGGCTACATTATACTATATAAGGACCACATTAATATACAAAAATATAGTCATGTTGGTGGTGTTAATGTCTTATAGGCTAGAATAATGAAAATTTTGACTTAAAATTACATTTAGTGATTATTTCAACATGTAGATTTGATATTTTAAAGATGTTAATGTCTTATTTTTTGTTTTTTATAGGCATATGTACATATGAGAGTGTTATAGATGGATTGAGTGATGGAGTGTCTATACAAGTTGACCCTAATATATGATGATGAATAAATAGTAGATAGGGATGGTTTGGTGTATGTAGCATCACTAGAAATGATGTCCTAGGATTGTAACATGATGAAAACACTATGTGAGTGGTGGGATGCTGACACATGTACCTTTTGTATTCCCATCAAAGAGATGAATATTACTTCAGAGTACATGTATAACATATTGAGGATACCTATTACTAGTCAACAAGTTGTATTTTAGGATACCGGTGGATAAAGAGACATAGATTAGGCATCAAGGTATATTTTAGCCATTATTATAAGGATATATCACCATAGGATTAGTAATGATGTGTTATTTATCTGTGATTGTTAGAGATAATCTTTTATGTCTGTAGAAGTTTTTGGTAGTGTTATTGGCTTCATTTATTATGGTTCATGGTAGCAGTGTGTCTATTTCATATAGGATGCACAATATTATTTAGGATATAGATGAACATAGATAATATACTCATGGGGTTGTACCATGTTGGCCCACTTGTATTGGCATTTGCACTAGTTCACTTAGGAGTTGTGTAGTTATGGGATTGGGTCATTGAAATTGTTACATTACTAGGCTTATGAGCATATTATAGTGGCTATATCGAAGGGTTTTCCATATATATACTGGGCACACCCTTAGGTATTTGTAGAGAGGTATACATGCACAACCCCCATGTAATTAAGGATCATGATGCACTATCAATGGGCATTGGATCAAGTCATAGCTCTGGATATTATTTGGAGACCATATAGGGGATATCAGGGATGGTCCAGTGATGTGGTTCAATTGAGGTGGATTTAGGAGAAATGTCAACTTCATGATTGATGGTCCACTATTTTTTGGATATTCTAGTATGATTAGGCTACGTGAAAGTTCATTGTGATGTAGGATATTACCCTACACCATGGGTGGGGGTGAGGAGTACTTAAGATATGGTGAGGTTAGGTAGTAGAGTGAGACCTACAATGGTTGAGTTGGCCTTGATTATAGTGACAAAGAAAGATGTGGTGATAGAGGTACTAGATGTATATGATGTCAAGCCACATATGCCTAAATATTATGATGGGGATAACATATATGGGTACCACTATTTTTGGAATATTGAGCCATTATGGAATATGTGCTAGACCTAAATCGTATTATAGTAGTTGTAGGTATGTTGTTATTAAAGATTATTATAGATGGATTGTTTAGTATTTGCTTATCAAGTAGATGTCTAATGTAATGTGTTAGGGTGCATAGTTAAATGGGATGATGGATATTGGGAAAATATCATTGAGGTAGCATTATGAGAGCTTACACAACACATTCCTAATGATGTCATGGATAGTGGGCTGGTGGAGTGTGTTATAGAGGTTGCAAGTATCCATGCACTTTTTTAAGTAACCATTTCCACCATAATATATAGGTAGGTAGCAATGGATAGATATGAGGTGTATGCAAATTTTTAGGAGGTGTTTCATGCCCCCACCTAATATTTTAGGTGGGGTAGATGGATGAATAGTATATATTTATATTCATATTTAGTGTGAACATATAAAGGTGATGGTTGAGCTAGTAATGTTGTGTGTGAGAGAGAGAGAGCACATGATTAGTTCTTAATCTAGGTCTAGAGGGGATGTAATATCATTAATTTTTAGTATGTATATAGAGGAGAGTGAGGGTGATGAGGTTGGTCATAGTAGCCAAGATCCTATTATTAAGTGATTATGTATCATTGTATGAATTTTTTTTTGATATATATATATATATATATATATTAATTTAATGTCATTAATTATAACAACTAACATTTCCAATCTAAGATCAATATATACTTGATGTCTATATACAAATAAATCAACTATCATTATCTAATCAATAATACACATTTCCATTAGATTAACCCATAAGCCATGGATATAATCAAACATCTACTCAAATAAATAATGCCACAATTAAAACATCACATAGCATGATGTCCATCTATCAACTAGTCCACACACACATATATATATATATATATATATATATATATATATATATATATATATATATATATATATATATATATATATATATATATATATATGTGGACTAGTTGATAGATGGACATCATGCTATGTGATGTTTTAATTGTGGCATTATTTATTTGAGTAGATGTTTGATTATATCCATGGCTTATGGGTTAATCTAATGGAAATGTGTATTATTGATTAGATAATGATAGTTGATTTATTTGTATATAGACATCAAGTAGATATTGATATTAGACTGGAAATGTTAGTTGTTATAATTAATGACATTGAAGTAAATATATATAGTCTAGAGGGGATGTAGTAGCATTAATTTTTAGTATGTATAACCTGAGAGTGAGGGTAATGAGGTTGGTCATAGTAGCCAAGCTCCTAGTATTGAGTGATTATGTAGCATTGTATGACTTTTTTGATATATATATATATATATATATATATATATATATATATATATATATATATATATATATATATATATATAACTCGAAAAAGTTTTCATAGAATGCTAAATAATCACTCAATAATAGGAGCTTGGCTACTATGACCAACCTCATCACCCTCACTCTCATCTGTATACATACTAAAAATTAGTGCTACTACATCCCCTCTAGACTATATATATATGGACTAGTTGATAGATGGACATCATGCTATGTGATATTTTGATTGTGGCATTGTTTATTTGAGTAGATACTTGATTATATCCATGGATTACGGGTTTATTTAATGGAAATGTGTATTATTGATTAGATAATGATAGTTGATTTATTTGTATATAGACATCAAGTAGATATTGATATTGGATTGGAAATGTTAGTTGTTAGAATTGATGACATTGAAGTATCATATTATATGTTAGTATTGATCATGTGACTATTTTATGCTCTATTTTAATCCTAATGGAAAAGTAAAGAAGTGACCATACTATTCATTTTATGTAGGTGTAGAAACAAACTCAAGAATTGATACTAATCATGGTGTACTAGTGGTAGCTAGATTTGTAGACTCTATAGCGAATAACTTAATCAGTTGTTATACTAAAATTTTGATATATTATGAATTATATCCTACAAATATAATACATGTCTATCATACTATGTTATGATCTATATAATTTGTGTTATATCTTAATTGGTTGTCATATTGACACTAGTGGTTTGTTAGGACTTGTTTTAAAGTGTTAACTATAGTTTAGGTTTGTTAGATAATAAATCAATTTATAAAGGGACATGCATATTTATTATAAAGAAACCCTCTTAAATAAACTTAGTTAGATGTTGTGATTTGTGTTAATAATAAACTACCTTATAGGTTAAATTCCCATAGATAGTTGGCTATAAAGTTAGTTGGATTTTATCGATCATAAGGTGAAAACTTATATGTTCATGTTTGTTGTTGTAAAAGAGTGAATGGCATATTGGTACCCTCTCATATATACTTATTTTAAATATCAATAAAATTCTTTTGGTTTACCTACTATATAAATAATATTACCCTATGTAAATTTAATTTGTTGATGTTACTCAAATACTATCAATGGTATCATAGCATGGTAAAAGAAAGTGTGGTAAACTTAGGTAAAGAAGAGGTGAAAGATAAATTCATGTGGTAAAAAATAAGGTTGGTGTGAAATCATGTTTATAGTAATGGAAAAGTTTATTGAAATAAAAATAAGGTATGCCCTTATATCGTGACACTAGTGTCAACTTTGAACAATTATTCAAATATTTAATTCTTCAAATAGATTTAAATTACATATATCAAAGCCTATAATTGAATATGTGATTAAATAAATTTGAGAATTTGATTTGTGTAGATATATGCCTAGAAAAGCACTCCATTTTGAAGCCTAATACTCTATTTAGAAGTTTATTGAATCATGTAGAAACTTGTTTAAATTAAAATCCCTAAATTTTACCTAAAAAGGTCAAATCAACCATTTATACAGCTTGAAAACCCCTGTGAGAGTGTGGTACAACCTCCAAAAACTTTTTGAATGAATATATTGAGTGTTTCTATCTATTTTAAGTCCTTATATGTTATAAATCATATTTCAATTAAATTGGGGAGCTTTTAAAACACTTTTTTTGAGTTGTATGACTTGAATTTCTCACTTGTAAGATTCCCATAGCATCCTATCCATTCTATACATCATATGTATGTAGAAAATCTCTTATAAAAATCAAAATATACTCAAAACCCTGACTTGTACAACATTGTATGGTCTTGTATAACCCTATATGGAAGTGGAATAATGTCAAAATATTTTTGGGGTAACCATGGTGTCTTGGTCTAAACTTGGCATTGGAATACAAAAAAAATAATAAATTTTCATTTACTAATGATTTTACAACATAGTTCCACAAAAAAATAGGGTTTGGGGGGTCCATCAACAAAAGAAGCTTTATCTTTTCAATTTCAAGAATTTTCATGGATGAAATAAGTTTTTTCATGAAAAAGTATATTTTTTTACTTTCATAAAGATAAATATTAGGTTTAAATATAAATTTATCTCTTAATGTCTTGTAAAGGATCATCAAGAAATTGGAAAGGCTTGTTTTGTGTAAACCCTTAGAAGTTGGAGGTCCAGAGTTCAAATCTTAATTTTGGTCAAATTTTGTATTGAGTATTATTTTTTGGGAATATTTAATTTTTGAATTTATTTCATAAATTAAATTCATGATATACAAATTTTAAAGGGAACAAATATTTTAGAAGAGAGATAAATAGTGGGAGAAAAGGATTAACTATGAGTTTTTCGGTGAAACAAGGTTGTATATTTTTAGTGAAATAAGGATGTAATTGGTGAAATTAGGTTGTACTTTGGTGAAATAAAGGTGTAAATATGATTTTTTGTGAGGTTAAGTGCAAAACCCATCAAAACTATTTCATTTGCTCTACATGGAGATTAAGTACAAAACCCCATAGAAGCATTGTTTTGTGACAATTGTTATTATGAGTGTGTTGCATTTTAATTTTTTTAAATTTAATTTTATTTCAAATATCTAGAATTTAAAATTTTGATTTCAGATAGTGATCATTTAATAATTTCAAATTATGTTGATTAGAAATGCTTAATGGAAGTGTCATTAGTATTCAATGAATTAGGGGATGTTGTCAAGAATGAATATCTTGTGTTGCTTACATAACATGCTAAACTTTATATTTTTAATATGCATGATTATAAAACCTTAGATTTAATCAAGTGTTGATTCACTATATATACTTACATTCACATTGAAAACTCCCCCCATAGTTACATTGTATGGAAGACTTTATCTGATTTATATAATAAAAATTCCAAACATAAATAAATAGATATGCATATGTAGTTGTTTTAACATTAGAAGAATATGGGGATATGGGAGAGTATATGTCTAATTTGAATTGTATTGATACTTAATATACTAAGGATAGGTTTGGTAAACTTGATGATGATCTCACTATAACTGCTACAGTGAAAGGGCTACCTATGTCCTATAGAAACTATTTAGAAATGATTCATGTCTCTAATAATATCACAGGCATAAATTTTGTTAAAATGGATAAGTTGATTATTAAGAATGACATTTATCTACCTAATAAATCCAAGAAAATTGAGGAAGCCCATGTTACAGATTCTAATCCTAGTTCTTCTTCTCGTCAACACAACTATAGAGGGCAAATTTATACAGGGGCTAGAGGTTATAGAGGAGGAATATTTAAAAATGGACGCATAGGATATCATCAGAACAACTATACTAATCAATAATATATCCATTCTCATTCACATGAGATGAGTGATAAAGGACATTGTTACAACTCATATAGAGGTAGAGGTCAAGGTATATCATATATTAAATGCCATAGATGTGGAAATTTTGGTCAAATTGATTCTCAATGTGGGATTCCTTTTGACAAAATTTAGAGGCCACAAAAAGGGACTAATTCTAACTTTACTCAGTATGTAAACCATGACTATAACAAATAAGGAAATATTGCTCATGAATCTACATTCACAACCTTATGAAACATTGCTTATATGGAATATGAGGCTAGAGATGAGTTCACAAATGTTTGGGTGAGACTTCTTTTGGAATTTTAAATAATCATCTCTCAGTTCAATATCCTTGGTAGATAAATTTATGCATACTCTATGGGGAATTGGGTCTATTTGGATTCTTATTCCTAATGTTTCTATCATATACTTGGAAAATGTTTGGTAGGTCCCCACATTATAAAAAACATGTTAGTTCCTTAGTAATTATTTGTAGTAAGGGTTGTAAAATTTTTCTTGAAAATGGGATCATTTATATTAGCTGACTCAAATAAGGATACAAAATAATGTATACATGTTATGAAGATTAAAATGTAGTTCATTTGTATTGGAAAGTACTTCCTCCCATAATAGAACTTTTAGTAATTTTTAATACATGTATAGGTACAATGTCTACACAACATTTATAGAATCTACACTATGGACATTTGAGTGTTTTCTCTTTGGTGGGCTTACAACAATATAGCATGGTGAATGGTTTGCCCAATTTTTGAAAATATAGTATTTTGTATGAATAATGTGTTTTAGGAAAACAAAATAGGGAAATTTTTATTAAGATTTCTTCTTAGTAAGATAAAAAAATAGGGAAATTTTATTAATATTTCTTCTTAGTTTATAATGATGTTTATGATATGAAATAGTCATCCATTAGAGGGTGCATGTATTTATCAATGATTTTTCTATGATGATTTGGGTGTTTTTATGAAAAATAAATAAGAGGTTTTCAATAAGTTTATTGAATGGTTAAACTTAGTTGAGAAAGAAACAAGTTCGATATTAGATACTCTTCAATCAGATAATGGTGGTGAATACACTTCAAATGATTTTTTAGATTATTATCAGGAACATGGAATAAAATGACAATACACTAATTCTTATAATCCATAATAGAATAAAGTTTTTGAATGAATGAGCATAACTTTAGAGGGAACATATATATCTATGTTTCCCTATAAACATCTCAATGATAAATTGTGGTCATAATCCATTAGGACTATAGTGTATTTGAGAAACAAATCACCTACAGTGGCACTTTTTGGTAAAAATCCATATGAGGCTTGGCATGGGTTAAAACCAAAAGTTAAACAATTGAAAATTTTTGGATGTCTTTGATTTTCCTTTGTTGTTGATAAACATAGAACTAAGTTAGAACCTTAAAGTAAAAAACTCATTTTTATTTGGTATTCATAAACTAAAAAGGGTTATCTTTTTCTTGCACAAGATATAGATAAATTTATAGTGAGAAAGGATGCAATATTTGATGAATTTGGTAATATGAAAATTATAATGATAAAATAACAATTTGATAGGTTAGAGAGGAATATTTAAAAACATAATGAGGGATTTAATAATGAAGCTAACTCTCATAGAGTACGGTATGAGACAAGTATCCCTTCCATTTATTCTACTTCTTTGAGTATTTCACAGAAGAATGACTAGAAAATGTTGAAAATTATCTAAGTAATCCTCCAAATGGTGCACATGAAGAGAAATATTATATTATTGATCTTAAAAATTTACACAAGTATAAAAAATGGGCTCAAACTACTTTTTATGACTTTAAAGTAGATAAAGTTGGTAAAATAGATCCTATGATTTCTTGTAAATAGTTAAATTATGCAATGGTTTTTACTACTACTAAACCATCCACTTTTGAGGAGGCTTCTACTAAATATGTTTGGAAAAATGTAATCCAAAATGATTATGATTTCATTCTTAATAATAATACATGGATTTTGGTTGATCCTTCTCCATATGTTCAACTCATCAAATAAAAATGGGTTTATATGGTAAAGTATAAATTAGATGGTTCCATTGACAAACGTAAGTCAAGGCTTGATGAAAATTTTTATGCACAACAATAAGGCATTGATTATGAGGAAAATTTTGACCCTACTAAAAAATGGCACACTATTCATATGTTTCTTACCTTAGTAGCACAAAATAGCTACAAAGTACATCAAATGTGTGTCAAAAGTGCTTTTGAATGGTGATTTATAGGAAGAAGTGCATATGACACAACCCCATTTTTTTTAGAAATTGGGTGTAAAACACAAAGTGTATAAATTAATCAAATATCTCTATGGGATCAAACAAGACCCCAAGGCTTGGTATGAAAAAATGGATTCCTACTTGCAGAAAATTGGATTTTTACATAGTAAATCTGATTATAATCTCTATATTTGAGTGAATGGAAAGATATTGGTAATTCTTATTCTTTATATTGATGAATTATTTAATAGAGTAAATGATGAAAATTATAATAGGTCTGTGAAGAAGGAACTAAAAACCAAGTTTTAAATGATAGATCTTAGATGCTTAGATTTTTACCTTGACATAGAAGTTACTAAGAAAGATACATGTATTTTCATTGCACAAAATAAGTATATTTATGAGTTATTTAATATATTTAGTATGAATCATTTAAAACCTTCCCTAAATCAATGGAAAGTAGCTTGAAATTGTCTAAGGATGATGGTAGTACATTTTTTGATGGCAAGAAATACAAACAACTAATGGGAGGTTTAATATACTGGATGACTACTATGCCTGATATATCCTTTGCATTTACATGAGCCTAGAGAAATCCATTGGAATGAAATAAAAATATTACTTTTTTACCTTTAGGGAATGAAAAAATTTGTCTTTGACTACCTATAAAATAATAACTTCAAACTTGTTGGGTATTGTGATGCATATTTTGGTAGTTGTGCAGATGATAAAGTGCCCATAATAGGTTACACTATCCATATGGGTTGATTTTTCATTATATGAGGCTGATAAAATTAGGATATATTATGATATTCATAATAAAAATAAAAATAAATCATAGTATATGATGATTCTATATAAATTATTTATTTACAACACATTATTAAAGATTGCCAAATTTCTTAGATTACTACTACATAGTTATACATTGATAATCAAAGTGCAATAAAGATGCCTAAAAATCTAATATTTCATGCCAAAAAAAAAATATGAATGTCAAATATAATTATATATTAATGTTGATATCAAAGAAATAACTTGACCTAATATATTTCCCAACACCTAATCAAAGAATTGATATCTTCAAAAAACCCCTTAACATAATTAAATTTGAAAAAATTAGAAAAAATATTATCATATGTCCAAATAAATTACTTTGTATCATCGGGGGTGGGGGGGGTGGTTGTTAGGACTTGTTAAAAAGTCTTAACTATAGTTTAGGTTTGTTAAGTGATAAATAAATTATAAAAAATGCATGCATATTTATTATAAAGACACCCCTTAAATAAGCTTATTTAGAATTTGTGTTTTGTGTTAGTAATAAATTACTTTATGGATTGAATTCCAATAAATAGTTTTAGATTAAGGTAAAAATAGGTTTTGAAGGGACCCTGAAACCTTAAAACAAAGGGAGAAGGATGAAACAGTAACGTCCATAGGCGAAACCTAAAACCTACTTCAAAGAAGTATCAAAATCAGGTTTTACATGGACCTGAAACCATCAAAAAAGAAAATCAAAAGACAAACCCCAGGTTTTACAAAGACCTGGAAACTCCATAGTAAAGAGGATACAAAAAACTAGGTAACGAGACCAGAAATTACATCCACCTAAAAGAACCTGGATCTATTCTTCTAGTTCCAAAATCATCTTCACTGCTTCCTTACCTTTCACAGCAGTGTCCTGAATGGCAGTAGCCACCGACTTGGCTCCCTCTTCCATTGCTTTCTTTCTTGAGCTCTATCTAGTTCTCTTGCTAGACCCCTCTAAGGATTTGATTTCCTCATTTGCTCATTTTCCAATGTTTACAATAGTAGCACATATGCTAGATGTAACCTCCTCCATCTTCATTCTGCTTTCCTTAATGAGTTCCCTTAGGTTGTTCTTATAGTTTTTGAGTTTGATAGGAATATCCCTCATCTACTTTTCCATGTTATTGATTTTATTCCAAGCTGCCTCCCGGTTACCTTCCATTATTTCCATTTTCTTCTTGAGTTCCATTATCTCCTTATACATCCATGAATCAAATTGAAGGATAGCATCTGCTTTGCAATTGGCCAAGCTCATAGGTGGGTGCATCTCGTCATTCTGCCTTATATCACTCCAATCTTCTATATTCTTTTTTGGACTATTTCCAACTTCTTCCATGTGATCCTCCCTTTCCATTCGTTTATGTTCCTTAGTTTCAATAGGGCTTTCATTTTCATTTCTAACATCCTTAACTTGAGCTCCCTTTTCCGTTACTTGGTTGGTGACCTGAGCTAGATTTTCCTTCTCATTTATCGAAGCAGGGTCCTCAAAAGGATCATCCAAATCTTTATTAGTTTCCTCAAACACTTGCTATTTTTCCTTAGTATCATGGTTACTATTTTTAGCTTTTTCCTCTATAGTGACTCCTTCTTTCTCATTCTTGTCTTAAACTTCATCTTCCTCACTAGAACTTGATTGCCTACTTTTTGTTCCTCCCTCTTCCTCCATGCTCTCCTCCTCAGAAATTTTAGTGCTTTCCCACTCTGTTTCCTCATCAGCAGTTTGATTTTTAAAACTAGAGAATTTGAATTTAGCTTTTTCTTTCCCTTTTACTATTTCGTTCTTGTTACTCTGTAAGTCCTTTTTTTTTTTTGAATAAGGATTCATAACAATGGCCTTGTTTTTGCAGTAACCTTCTATTATTAGAATTAATCCCTCATGAAATATAGGATGAGACTCCTTTTTCCTATGAGCGAACAGACTTTGGAGCAAAGAGAAATGCAAATAAAAATGAAAGGAGATTCTTACTTTGTGTCTGAAGTGATTCAGAAATACAAAATGAAACTTGTGGACTCTTTTGCTTCTTCCATCAAGTATGAAATACTCACAGATACAACATAAGATGTCTCTCCAGATACCCTTGATCTACTCCAAGTCAAAAAAGTCCCCACTCTTTTCCAAATGCTGCTCCTCAACATCCATCTTTGGGAATTTGCAAAAAGCCTCATTTGAAATGCTGGTCTGCTTAGAGAATTTTATTCCCTTCATTGGAAGCCCCGTAACCTTCGCTATGAATTCCTCAGTAAGATTCACCATGATGCCATGGAGGGTGAACCTATCATCAATCCAATTTTTGAAAAAAGTCATTGTAATATGGGGTTTTGAACCATGAAGCCGTTCCATGTAGCTCACAACCTTCCCTCTCTGAAGGATCTTCCAGACATCTTGTTTTGCTTTCCACTCTTCACAATTTTTGGGTTCCTACTTCCTTGGTTCTCCTTCCCTTTTACAAGCCATACAAATATCCTTTAACACCCAACCACTGTAAACTAAAAAATGAACCCAGCTATTACCAGTTTGGAAAAAAACTTGCCTTTTCTTAGGCACATTCAGATTCCGCTTCACGTACTCTAGAACATTTCTATTTAATGAGTGTAAACCTTTCTCTGTGAGGCCACTCCACTAAAAAATTAACCCAGCTATTACCAGTTTGGAAAAAAACTTGCCTTTTTTAGGCACGTTCAGATTCCGCTTCACGTACTCTAGAACATTTCTATTTAATGAGTGTAAACCTTTCTCTATGAGGCCACTCCAAGCTGATCTTTCCCTCTTTTGCATGAATTGCATCATGATTAATGAGCGCTCTAAGATCCACATTCTTGTTTAATGTATCCTGCTGGCTCACCTTGTGTCCTGTTCAAACTGCGTGATTTGCTATCCAGTCAGCAACCCCGTTGGCTTCACGGTAAGTATGGGTGATAGTAACTTTCTCAAATTTTTTGATTAAAGTTTTCATTTCCATCACCATATCCTCTATAGACCATGAAATAGAATTTTTATTGTTTAAGATATTTATGATATTCAAGGAGTCCCCTTCTAGCCATAATTTAGAATATCCCAATTCAACAGCTAATTTGATGGTTTGAAGGGCAGCAGAAGCTTCAACAATATGACAATTTGACTTGCCAATGGGGATAGAAATAGCATCAATTATGTTTCCCACATGGTTTCTCAAGACTCCTCTACATCCTACATTTCTCGGGTTCCCTTTAGTGGCTCCATCAAAGTTTCCTTTGATCCACCCATGAGGGGGGACGTTCCAAGTAACACCTAGTCTAGGATTTTTAGTTTTTACATTAGACTTTTCTGATCTTAAGGGATTATCAATTTGAAAGGTTGGATTAGGGTCCCTTTGCAATGAGAAATTATCCTTAATAGCTCTAATAATGTTTTGCCCCACCACCGATCTTGGAAGTTCTTTTCTTCTAAAAATTTAGTTATTTCTTTGCTTCCATATTCCCCACCAAATATGGGGAAGAGTTAGTTTCCATAAAAAAAGAACATCAGGATTCCTAAAGGGACAGTACCAAATTTTAAAAGATAGTTCCACACTTTTGTGGTGAATCCATGCAATACCCCAAAGATTGAGGATCTCTTTCCAAACTTGCTGCGTAAAAGAACAGTTCACAAACATATATAGTTAGTTTTATTTTATTAGTCATAAGTTGAAAACATATATATTCATGTTTTTAATGTAAAAGGGTGAAGGAAATATTGGCACCATTTTATATGTACCTATTTTGGAATATCAATAAAATGCTTATGGACTCACCTCAGTGGGCATAAGATTCAACCTAATTGGTTTTTGTTCTATTATGGTTTAGTTTTTTCCCCTTTTGTCATCATGATATTATAAGTAGGTTGATTCCTTTTAAATGGTTTCCATATATATTTTATGTGTGGGGAATGATATATCTTATAAGTATGTTTCATATAAACCACATGGCTCATTATGATGAGTAACCAATGGTGCCTTAAAAGGAAAGTCCTAGGATAACTCAATCATAGAGGAATGTGGTATAATAGAATATGGAGAAGGAGATATCAATGGACCCTATGTGAATTCTATAATGCCTCTATTAACATTCTAATCAATAAAATATCTGAGTGCACAATAGTTATTATGCTAATGTCCATTGATTCAATGATAATTGGGAAATGGTTTTTTTTCTTATTTTGTGCAAATGATGTGCTAGAAGATGATGATTATAATAAAGTGTGATCATCCTATTATCTATTAATGTAAATATTACATCATGAGGCCTATGTTTGTTTGAATCAAACTATACAGGTCTTATGCTAGTGTCTTATGATAGAGTCATTTTGGGATATGCTCTATAAAATGGCTATTTTCCTTTGTTGAGTACCTTGATTGGTGTTTTTGGTTCCACTATTTCCTTAGGCATATGTGGATGAAGTGATTGGGACATATTGGATGATGATTTTGAGATATCAAAATCAAAATCTACCTCTAAATGTATCTCAACTAGTCCCAAATTATTCTCTAATGCCATCACTATATGACATAGATTTTGAAAGGATTTGGATGTCTCATATAACAATTTATACTTAATAGGAAAATGAGGCCTTTGGAAAAGATGTATTGTAACTCTAAATCTATTGTCTTTTAAATCAACTATTTCATACATGATCTAAATCATGATATGGAATCATTTACTAGCTCAAACTTACCCTAGTATAGTGAAGGAAACCTCTCATATGTGACTCGAGGTCCTTTATTCTAGATATAATGTACTAAAAATAAATCTTATAAATCATCATATGTATGTAGTGAACCACTAGGGAGTGAATTATGGAACCAATTTAATGCCTCATCATATAGATTCTTGGTAAATAACTATAGTATAATCTAACTGTTAGTGGTATGTGACATGGCCTTTGTATAAGACTTGAGATACAAATATGGATATTCATGTCCATTTATATTAGTTAATGTTGGTATTTGAAACTATTTTGGTAATTATACATTGATGGTTGTGCATGGGATAGTATTTCTATGGGTAGCATTAGAATCAACCCAAGAGTAGTATGCTTTAGTTTCGAAGGTGAGTTGATGTAATTGTTGTTATAAATTAACCATGGAATGCATTAAGGAAACTAATTATTGAGAAGGTATGTTTTTGATTAATTAAGGTAGCAAACTAGGGGTTGAACCTTATATAGTCAAAAAAGATAGGAAGGCTAGCAAATAAAAGATGCCAGTACCAAACCAACGGCACAGCCGAGAAACATAGTCAAAAGCAAAACAAAACACTAGAAAGACCAGAGTCAGAAAGGATGAAACTACATAATTATATAATTAACAAGATCCTTAAGATTCTCATTGTCTGCATTGTCAGCATTCCCTAGTTTACCCATCGCTTCCAACATAGTCATATTTAGCAAAATGTTATTTCAAAGGCCTTTAGCGAAGACCTTTTCTAGCTTTTGAATGTGGTCCTTCAAGGCCCCAATTTCAATTTTCTAGTCATTCTCATTCTCCAAACCCTCACCAGCTTCTTCTACATGCATCTTCTCCTTATTATTAGTAGTTTCCCTAGAATTAGCACCATGCTCTTCAGTGACTTCAAAAACCCAAGAAGACTGTTTCCCACTAGTGTCCTCTAAAATTTCTTGAATTTATGGCTCTTCATACTCTTCCTCCTAGGTTTCATCATTAGAAGCACTTTCAGAATACTCAATCAACCTTATCTTTGCGACTAGTTTTCCAGTGATCCACCCTAACCTATGCACTCCCAAAGGGAAACCATCCTTATGGATTTTGGAGGGCCTATGGGGTTTGCCATGTTGGCCCCCCGTGGCCCCATTTATATTTTTGTGGATCCCTTCCTTAGCCTCTTCAAAATTTCCTTTTTCTCCATCAACCTTCTTCCTTCCCTTTTTGCTCACAAGGGAGCTCAGAGTATTAGTAGGGGTCATAACAAGGGTGGAGAGAGGGGCGTCATTGGTCTTGGTAGGAGCAAGGGAAACTTAAGATTCATCAATTGCATCACTAGAAATTGGGTTTAAGGGAATGTCTTCATTGACACCTCTGATATTCATGTTTGGCTCAAGGGAATGGTGGAAATTTTAGAGATAAAAAATAAGCCCCTAGTGTAGGGGAATAGGTTTTAAGTCTGGCTTCTTGGCCATTATGGCTCTCACCCTCAGGATAGAGTGTTCTAATGAGGACATAAGGTAGAAAGGAAACCTAATAATAGAATTGTATCTAAAATGATTTAACAAAGGAAGGTGATAGTTATAAAACTTAGTATATCACCCCTTGAGAGTGAAGTATTTCATAAGAATGAAACATACACCATCCCATGGCTCTGGCAGTTTGGTGTGCTTGAACCCTCCTTAATACAGGATGAGTTCTTCTCCTTCACCCAAAAATAGTTTGTGACTAGCCAAATCCATGATTTTGGTTTTCCTTTGGAGCTTTAAACCCTGCATGGTCATGCTTGTGGCCATTGAAATCACCTTTTTGGAGATTTCAAAGGTAATATCCCCCATAGTGACTCACCTATTCAACCAAGATCTTATGAACTACTCAAACAAATTTTCATCATAACCATTCAGCCTTTCCAAGTATGGGTTGATAGCTCCTTCTTTACAGTATTGCCAAACTAATGGATTATCCTCAAATTCATAGTAGGAGACCAATTTAGTATGAATACAATCTCCCCCCATTCTGTAATTGTAGACTTAGCTGATGAAATTCCCAATTACCACCTTGAGCTTCAAACAATTAACTAGCACTTAGTTTCATTTGCACTGAATGCAGATGTGAAGGCTCATTTTACAAAATGGCCCACTGCGATGACGTCTACTCTCATGCTTGAAAATAATTCCCCCTTAGTTTACATGATGTGACTCTCGCACCTTCACCTCATGATACAAGGAATTAATCATGACAATCAAGGAAGTACTAAGGTTATCATTTTCCAAGATCCATAATGGCCTTCTCCATGTGGACTGCCTTTGAAAGCTATCTTCGTCATCAATGTGCGTCATTCGTGCTCTGTCATCTCCTTCTAAATGATCTCTCTAATGTTTAGGGGTATATGAGCCCCTTGATGCCATACCCTCCATCCTGAGAATATTGTACCAAGGTTGGCACAAGCATTAGTGACCCTATTACCTTCTTTGTAGGTGTGGGTAATCTCAACTTCAAAAAACTTTTGTAAAAGAAACTGGATGTTCGTAATGATGTCTTTTAGATGGATACCAATGTTAGATGCTTTATTAATGGCATCTATGACCAACTTAGAATCTCCCTGAATATTCAAATTTCTAATTCCTAGGGATATAACTAACTTTAATCCCCAAAGTAAAGCCATAGCTTCCGCATATTTATTGCTCTGGCAACCAATGCCACCAGCATAGATAATAGACATCCCTCCTTTTTCATTTCTTATTATTCCTCCTCCACTTGCTTTACCACTCAACTTGGATGCCCCATCAAAATTGAGTTTTATCTAATTAGGTTTAGGTGGTATGCATTTAGTATGAAGTCTCTGAAGAATTTTGGAATTATCATGCCTAGGGATAAGGTTTAAAACCTTCCATTTGGCTACAATTTGACTTTCAAATTGAGAAGGTATGTTAAAATCATTAAGAGGTTCATTTAAAGATTGAATATTATTATTAATTTTATCCATTGGTACACTATTTCATGGAACATTATTAGATATATTGGATTGGCTCACTGTAACCTTTGGAGGGGTGATATCTTGGGCCTAATGAGAATAAAATTGGCTATTACCTACATGGAGGTTAGTATGAGAAACATGTTATATAATATTAAGGATGGGTGGAGGAGATTCATCAGTATCTCTTATTTTGTTAATTGGTAAATAAGTATCACATGCTAATGGAATAGAAGACATATTATTTGGATTAACATTTAATAAGAAACCAATTTTGTCATGAGATATGGGTGAATTAGAGAGAGGAACATAAAGACTAGACTTAATTTTGTTCATCACTAAAATCATAGTAATCATTGTTATTACAAGTTTCATCAAAATTAGAACTAATTTTATATGTAAAGTTAAGAGAATAAGAATTATCATTTCCATACTTAGTAAGAGGAGTAGAAGAAGATTTTAACTTTTTACTACTATGAAACATATCATCATGTGTAAGTGAAATCCAATGTTTATATTCATTAGTTAAGAGTGGAATGCACAGGTTATCAGTATTTTAAATAATGGATTCAAGGGTGGAAGGAAAATTAATCCTATTTTTATTTATCACATTATGACATGTAGGAGGGTTATAAATATTTTTATTATCTATACTTTTCATGGAATCAATATGTTGAGCTTGAAAGGTAAAATAATGTGACAACATAATATCATCTACTTTAATTTGTAAATATGTATAATGTGTAATATCATTTGTATATAATTTTTTGAATTGAATTCAGAAAGTTGAATAAGATGAATTCTCCTTTTCTATGTTAGGAATATCATGTGAATCAATAATATTACTTAAATCATGCAAAAGTAGATTGATTTTATTGCTCTTATATTTTTTAATTTGATGAAATGTATGGAACAAGTAGTTGATAAGATAGGATCGTGTTTAAATAAATCATTACCTATAAGGGGATATTTTATCCTTATGTTTTTAATTTGATTTTGATAAGGGAGGAGATAAGAGTAGTATAAGAATATGCATCGAGTCTATCCTTGTTATCACTTTCATTATCATGCTCATATTAATCATAATGTCCATCATTACAAAAATAATAATCATCATCATCATCATCATCATCATTATAAATGAAATCATGATCATTATCATGTGTAATTATATAATGCTGAAAATTTGTCCATTCATTTTTATAATCATGGTAAAATCTTAAAACTTGATCAACTAGGTGAGGGGGAACGATGTAGAAACAAAATAGGCCAACTTTTGGAGGCCATAAATTTTGACCTATAGCTCCATTTTTGCTCTTCCATGTGCCAAAATGACCATATAAAAAAGGTTGTTGCTTCCATAGGTGGTTCTAATATTATAACCATGTTTTTGATTTTTTTTCGAGGCTGTATCGGATCATTTGAGGGTCCAAAATTATGATTGAATGATTTTTTTAGGTTTTTTCTAGTTTTAAAAAGTGTATATTTTTAGAACCAAAATTCAAATTTGGTTTAACTTCATCCCATATTCTAATTATAGTGTTTATAATATTTTAGGAGATTATTGGGCTATTTTGGGTGTTTTTAAAAATAGGCATTTTTTTTTCAGATTTTAGTTTTTTTTTAATTTTGCATGTAAACTCTAATTTTTGAGTTGAGACTTATTTAAGAATGTTTTGGGTTTGTAATTATTTTAAGAAATCAATAAGAATCAATTTCTTAGTATTGTTTCAAGATCTTGGCTTATTGGTAATTTTATTATTCTTGTTAGTTTTTGGGTTCATTATTTGGTATCAGAGCAAGTTCAAATCTTGGAGGAGAGAAGAATGGTGAGAGGATGAAGAGGTGTGGCACAAATGAACTAGACTATATAATAACTATTGAGGAAATTTAAAAAATTAATATATGTTATCACCAATCATTAGAGACGAATAAGGTGGTGATGAGGAAGATACAGATCATGATAAAGTTCAACAACAAGAAGAAGAACAAGAGCAACCACCATCAATGGAAGAAAGGATGGTTTAAGATTTAAAAGGAAGGAATGAAGGAATCAATGTTTAAGTTCTAGATTATGGAGGTGTTTTAAAACTAACAAATTTGATAGATTGGATGAATAACATGGAGAAATTTTTTGAGTGGAAGACCATGAGAGAAGACAAGAAGATAAAATTTCCATGCATAAAATTGAAAGGTCATGTAATGATTTGGTGGAATCACTTTAAGAAAGAGAGATAGAAGAAAGGTAAAGAGAAGATTAATATGTGGAAAAATATGGATAAGAAGCTGAGGGAGAAATTTCTTCTTGTGGATTATGCAAAAACCCTATACATAAGATTTTAGAATTTAAGGCAAAAAGATCATAGTATACAAGAGTATACTGATGAATTTTACAAGCTTTTCATATGAGTGGATCATGATGAAAAAAATAATAGATGGATGAAAGGTATGTAAATGGTTTGAAATTTTCTATTCAAGATGAATTAGGCATGCATAGAATACTTAACATGGAGGAGGGTTATCAATTAGCTTTGAAGGTAGAAGCAAAAAATAGAAAAATTTTTAGAAGGAGATCTACTGGTCCAAGGAGAGGTAGATCCCATATAATAAGGGGCTGAGGTGGATTTAATACCACCAGAGGTGGCTTTAATGATAATAAAGGTGAATTATCATGTGGTTTAGAAAGGCAAGATGATAATAGGTAAGGGTTTCAATACCAACAAAGAGGAAGAGGATTTCAGAGAGGATGAGGTTACGATGGTTCTATAGAATGGTTTCAAAATCGACATATATCTTATGTCTATTATAGGTGTGGAGAAGAAGGGCACAGAGCATTTGAGTGTCCAAAATATCAAGATCAAGAAAGGAGGTAAGAAGTAAATCTAGTTGAGGTTGAAATAGAAGAGTAAAATACTAAAGTTACACTAGTTGATGTTGGAGATAATCTCATGATGATAAGAATCGTGATCACTTCAAGAAAGGATCAAGTTTATAATAAATAAGGTGGTGATACATGGTTGTGATCAAATATTTTTCAAATAAGATGTACTTCAGGTGGAAAGGTATGTAAAGTAATTATAGATGGTGGTAGTTGTGTAAATATAGTTTCTAAAGAAATGATTAAGAAACTAAATCTACAATGTTAAAATCATCCTAACCCTTATTAGATTTCATAGTTTAAGAAAGGGAATGAGGTTAAAATAGATAAAAGGTGCTTAATCAAGTTTTCTATAGGAAATACTTATAATGATGAAATATGGTGTGATGTTATTTCGATGGATGCATGTCATGTGTTATTGGGGAGACTATGGAAATTTGACAAGAAAGTAATTCATGATGGAGAAAAAAACACATACACATTTTAGAAAAGTGGTACAAAGGTAGTTTTATTACTTCTTAAAGAGGAAGAGAAGATAGAAAGCATGCTCTGTACTAAATAATTTAACCAAGATATGAATGTAGTAGGTTGTTTTTATGCACTAGTAGTAAATAATGAAGAAAAAAATGGTTCCAATACCAATAGAAGCAACAAAGTGTTGAAATAATATGTATATGTTATGCTTGATGAGTTATTAGATGGTTTAACACCAAAGAGATATATTCAACATCACATTGATTTGATTCCAAGATCAACTCTACCCAATCAAGCAGCTTATAAGATGAGTCTAATAGAACATGTAAAATTAAATAAACAGGTTATGGAATTGCTAAGGAAGAAAGTGATAAGGGAGAGAATGAGTCCATGTGCAAAATTAGCATTTCTAACTCCAAATAAAGATGGAGGATGGAGAATGTGTGTGGATAGTATAAAAATTAATAAAATTACAATAAAGTTAGATTTACTATACCTCATTTAGATGATATGATGGATGTGCTTGTAGGAGAAAAATATTTTACCAAGATTGATCTAAGGAATGACTATTATCATATTCAAATTCATGAAGGAGATGAGTGGAAAATTGCATTCAAGACTAGAGATGGCTTATAAGAGTGGATGGTGATGCAATTTGGATTATCGAATGCACCTAGCACATTTATGAGGGTGATGAATATAGTGCTTTAAGAATATATTGGTAAGTTTATGGTTATTTATTTTGATATTCAGTAAGACTAAAGAAGAACACTTACAACATTTGATAATGGTAATGGATGTGTTAAGAAAGGAGAAGTTGTATGCAAATTTGAAGAAGTGCAGGTTTATGAAGAATAGTTTGGTATTTTTGGCATTTGTAGTTTCAGAAGATGGTGTGAAAATGGATGAAGAAAATATAAAATAAATTGTTTAGTGGCCAATTCCAAGAAGCATTATAGAGGTAATAAGTTTCCATGGTTTAGAAATTTTTTACAAAAAATTTAGTAGTATTGTGGCACCAATAATAGATTGCGTGAGAGGGAAATAATTTGCATGGACTAGAGAAGCCACATAAAGTTTTGAAATTTTGAAGAAGAAGATTATAAAAAGACCAATTTTAGCATTACCAAATTTCAACAAAGTATTTAAGGTTGATTATGATGCTTTATTTGTAGGAATTAGTTTTTATTGAGTCAAGAAGGAAATCTAATAGCATATTTTAGTGAGAAATTGAATGAGGTAAGAACAAAGTATTATACTTATGATGTTGAAATTTATGCAATTGTACAAGCATTAAGACATTGGAGGCATTATCTGGTGCCTAAGGAGTCTATACTATTTATAGATTATGAAGCTTTGAAGTATGTGAATACACAAAAGAACTTGAATAGTAGGCATGCAAAGTGGGTTTATTTCTTGTAGGATATACTTTTGTGTTGAAGCATAAATCAAGAAAATAGAATCAGGTAGCTAATGCATTGAGCAAGAGGGTAGCATTATTAATTACTATGGTGAGTGAAGTAGTTAGATTTGAAGCTATTAAAGAATTATATGATACTAATCCATATTTTAGCAAGGTAGTTGAGTAGTATAGGAATCCATTAATAAGTGGGTAAAATTTTATTCATGATGAGTATCTTATGCAAGAAGGTTATATCTTCAAAGGGAAACAATTATTCATTCTATCTAGGTCTCTACGAGATAATATAATAAGAGAATTGCATAGTGGTGGTTTGGCTGGACATTTTAGTAAGATGACGACAATATATTTGGTGGAGGAAAAGTATTTTTGGAAAAAAATGAAGAGAGATGTGGAAAAGTATGTTTTAAGGTGAATAATATGTTAGGTTACTAAAGGTCATGCATAAAATACTTAACTTTACATGCCATTACTGGTTCTAAGAGGGCCATGGATAGATTTTAGTATTGATTTTATGTTGGGATTACTAGACACATGTAGAGGCAATGATCCAATTTTGGTTTTTGTAGATAGATTTTCTAAAATGGTTCATTTCATTACATGTAAGAAAACCAATGATGCCACTAGAGTTGTAGAATTATTTTTTATAGATATTATGAGATCGCACAGTGTTCCACAAATTATTACTTCAGATATGGACATAGAATTTCTAGGTCATTTCTGGAGGACTTTGTGGAATAAGATGGGTACTAAGCTACAATTCAATAGTGCATATCACCCAAAAACATATGGATAGATAGAATTTATGAATAGGAGCTTGGGAAATTTATTAAGATGCATAGTGGGAAAGAAGCTAAAGTAGTGGGACATAACTTTACCACAAGCTAAGTTTACATATAACAGTTTAGTGAATAGATCAATAGGAAAGTCACCTTTTTAAAAATTTTATGAGAGAAATCCTATGGGTATTTTATATTTGATATAATTACCAATTGTGGATCTAATTAGTGATGATGTAGAAGTGTTTATAGAGCATATACAATAGTTGCAAGGAGTAAGAAGAAAGTTACAAGAAAGCAATGATAAATATAACATAGTATCAAATGTCAGAATAATATCTAAGGTATTTGAAAAAGGAGAGTTGGTAATGGTTTACATGTGGAAAGAGAGATTTCTAAAAGGCACATACAATAATTTGAAGTACAAAAAAATTAGACTAGGCAAAATTGTGAAGAAAATCAATGGTAATGCCTATGAGGTAAGTTTAATAGATAATCTTGATATATCTTCAGTATTTAATGTTTAAGATCTATATGAATTAAATGGATAAGATGGTGAAGATGAAGAATTAAATTGGGAGAAGTAGGTTCCAAAGAAGAAGAAAGAAAAAACAGTGTAGGTTTTGGATATGAAGACAATAAACACAAGGCAAGGGAATTATAATAGGTATTTGGTGTAGTGGGAAGGATTGCAACAAGAAGACAACACTTGGATTAGAAAATGGGATATGAAGAAGATTGAGAAAGATAAATGGTAGCAGTACAATTAGGACAAATCGTAGGAGATGAGTTATTTTCAACCAGAGGAGAATGATGTAGAAAAAAATAGGCCAACTTTTGGAGGCCATAAATTTTGACACAAGGCTCTGTGTGAGCTCTTACATGTGCCAAAATGATCATATATAAAAGGTTGTTTCTTAATTATATGGTTCTAACAACCTACCCATGTTTTCAATATATTTTTGGAGGCCGTACGGGATCATTTGAGGGTCCCAAATTGTGATTTAATGATTTTTTTGGGTTTTTTCTATTTTTATAAAGTGTATATCTTTAGAATAAGAATTCAATTTTTTTTAAATTTAATCCCATAGTCTAACTATAGTGTTTAGGATATTTTTGGGCTATTTTGGATGCTTTTAAAAGTAGGTATTCTTTTTAGATTTTAGGTTTTTTCAAATTTTGCATGTAAACTCTAATTTCTGAGTTGAGGCTTATTTAAGTATGGTTTGGATTTGTAATTATTTCAAGAAATTAATAAGAATTAATTTTTGAGTATTGTTTCAAGAGCTTGGCCTATTGTTAATTTTCTTGTTCTCGTTAGTTTTTGGGTTCATTAGGGAAGAGGTTCCATAGATATCATGTTAAGATTACCTTAAAAAGAATGTAAATAATGAACAATAGGCATACAATGGGTATGATAGAATCCAACATAAATGAATTTGAAAATATTTTAAATATTTATGCCAATGTATATAAAATCATAAGTTGACTTGAAACACTAATCGCTAATATTTGGATGTGTGAGGACCTGGTATGTAGATCTAAGGTTTGAAGGGTTTTTAGAAAAAAAATTAAAATATTAAATAAATGAAAAGCCTAATAGAGGACTGATATGGATCATTTATTATGTGCAAAACAATTAAGAAAAAAATAGAATTTAATAAACCCTAATTGATTACCCAAAATGGAGAAGTCAAATCCTAAGATGGAATTAGGGTTATTTTGTAATATTCAAAGTAAGTCATGTTCCTGAAATGTTTTATAATTTTAGGAATTAATAAATCAAGTCCTAGAATGATAAATATCTATAGTAAAGTTGGAAAACATAGATAAATATTTTAAAGAACTAATTTAAATTATTTACCCTAAATAGGAAGTGTAAAGTAGAAAATCAAATTATCTAGAGAAACACACATTACTAGGTGATGGTAATGCCAGAAAAAATAATGGGAATAGTCATGAGTACCATCATTTTATAATTATAATTCCACCTAAATAAGGTCAATAGAATGGTCATTTAGATTATAAAATTGTGTGCTAATGGAAAAGGGCACTGTGTTATTGTCCTTTTATGGACATGAGCCCTAAAACTTTTGGGATGGATGTGGGAAGCCTTTTGAATTAGATGTGTTGTCAAGAATATTTGATCATCATTTTTTGTTGCTATATGGATTATCATTATTAAAAAACCTAATTAATACCTGCATAAATGAAATAATAATAAAATAAAATTCAAAAGGAAAATGGGAAATGTGGGTCATAGGATGTTATGATCAAACAACATAGAACCCTTGTTATCATAGTTGTTGCCTACATTAACCTAATGATAGGTGTATCAGATCGATTGTAGTTTTATTTTAAGGAATGTTCATAGCCAATGTGAATGGTATGTAATAATTAATTTCACTTAGGCCTTTTTTTGATCAAGCACACAAATTTATGTGTGATGTTGAGTAAATATGAATAATGTTGAGCTACACTATTGACTATTTAGTTTTATAATTATGTTCCAAATTAGTAAGTGATACATATAAAATTCCTTGTGAGGATATTTACATATAAGTAAATTTACTTTTAATGTGATAAAAATTTTCTTAGGTCAACAAGGTAAAAAGATAAATAAAGTCATAAGAGGAGACCCAAAGGAGGGTAAGGACCCAAAATAAGTTAAAAACATGACCGTTGGAAAATAAAGATGAGGTGGACAATAGCACTGATCACTCCTATCTAGGACCATGCTATTGCCCTATGTGAAAAAGGGGTATAAATAATATAAATAGGCTAGGGGACCATATGGATAAAAAACATGAGATGAGACTATTGAGGGTTAAAAATAGGGAGAATAAGTCATAATGAAGATCACATTGACATAAAAAGACCAAAGTGTGCATGTAAATAAGAATCTTATTCATCATTTATAACTTACTATGAAAGAGATTAAAACTACATAATACTTGTGTTTAATTGATCAAATTAGGGTGTGTACATAAATACATCCATATATTTATCAATATTTAGTATGTCATGCACATTATTTTAGATGTAGTAGCTTATCTCAATGCAGAACTAGATTCCACCAACATATTTCTCACCAAATTTATTTTTAAATTTCACTTAGTTTTTTCTAAAATAAAATGAGCACCACCTTTAAATTTATGTATCTTGGTATCTAATATTATTTACCTTTAAATCATCTAATTTTTATATATGTAAACTTTTATAATTGAAAGAAATAACTCCCACATTATTTATCAAGTTGGTAGCTTCATTTAAAATATGTAGTATGGTGTTATGCTCCATATAAATCACTAAAAACTTGTTTAATGAATAATTTAATCTCTTTAAATTATGCTTACCCTTTTCATGGGAAAGTAAAGGAAAAATATCATATACCATCATTCTAAAAATATCACCCCTTGGCATTGAGGCCTAACCATAGTATCAAAATTGCTATGGAATACACTCGATATGAATTTATATAGAAATTTTGTGTATATTATAGGTTAACCAATTTACATGAATATTATCACTAAGTATTTATCCTAAATAAATTATTTATTTTATGAAAAAATGTTCATGAAAATGCACTTCCATTCAAGAAATATGTTTTTAGTTAAGTGGCCTATAACTCTATTGAACAATGTTATTATATATGATATCTCCTCATATAAATATGATTTGTAAAGAGTTTTAGGGATTTTTAAATGAAATTTTATCTTATTCTTCAACCATGATTTATTAACCATGCTCAAACACTTACGTTTTTTATATCTAGAAATTCATGTGCAACATCCTTGATTATATAAATAGTCTCTTCATGTATATAAATTCTAAATGCCATGCTTATATATTTTCCATTCAGCTCGAATATAAAAACATAATCCACATATTTAATTTATACAGTTTCCTTTTTATATTATTATGAGTAGGAAATTAATAAATATAGAAATTAAATAGGTTATAGAAACACAATGACATGTGCAAGCCTACTAACCTACTATTAAGGATGTGTTGTCTATTTGATGTTTGTTAATCCTCATATATTATTCCCAACAAATAATATTAGTCAAATTGAATGATTATAATATATTTTATTTCTAGAATATTTTTCTATAGAGTGAAAATGCTCTCATAGCCCATGTATATGAATTTAATATTCAGACGTGGTTTCATAAAGGGCAGCTTTAGTAAGAAATATAATAATTTTAATGAAAATAAAAAAGGAATAGTTTTCTTTGGTATAAGTTATAGCGGTCATAAAAATATATAAATATCCCTTTGAAACTTCTACTTATTTCTCAAATACTAACCTAAGACTTGTTAATGCCTAAAAAACCTCTCAATCTTGAAATGTAACAAAATTCTCAAAAGACAATTAAAATTTGCACATAAGGTTGGAAAATGCTCAAGGGGTGGAATTACTTACACTAATATGGGATAATTAAGTAATGGAGTGGAAAATAAGAAAAAAAATATATAAGGTTTCCACAAACCCTAAGGGAAATGTTAAAATGAAATAGAGCATGAAAAAGATAATGAAATGCAAGTAAAATGTAAGGAATGAAACAAAAATAATGATTGAGAAAATAAAACAAACCATGAATGGGTCAAAATGATAGAATACATTGGTATGAGCTTTGTGTGAGAGCATGAATACTATTGAAGGATTGGAAAGTGTAAATTTTGATTTTTTTAAATGATAACCATGACATGGATTTATATATGCTTAAACAATGCTTTTTAGCTATCAACCAATGCCCCCAATGCTTTCTAGCAATTTTAGGGTCTTTTAAAAACATTTTATTACCATGCATTCTATGATATTTAGGGGTCTTGGGTAGTTGATAAAATACTATAACCTTGATAAATTTCCCATTAGATATAAAAATCCCATTACATTTTCTTTATTTTAAATTTTTGAGACCTAGCCAAATATTTTATAACTTTCAAGGATTTTAGGAACTAGAGTCACCTATGTTATTTGAGTTTCAAGAACTAATATATAAGTTTAATTTTTTTTTGACACTCTAATCACCTTATATCTATTAGGGATTTTTTGGATAGAAAGAAACTATAGTAAATTTACTAATTATATAAACTTTGAGTAAATTCAAGAACATTGGGAAGTTTCTAAAGTTATCATAAAGTATGAAATTTCAAAAGTGCTTTTTAAACTTAAAAATGAATATGTTAGACTACATGTTTTAATTGAAAATTAATTTATAATACTTTTTTTACACATAATAATAACAAATAATTTTTTTTTGGAGGGTTATTTTTCTATGGAAATAATTGGATTTGATAGGGGTCTTTGACTGAAAAGGGAAAAAGGACTCTAGAATCTCTCAGTTTTGTAACTAGTGGCTTATCCATTGGGCCGAAGAGTCAAATTATTATTTCATGACCATTAAAATATGACTCTTCATAGATAAAGAGAAACAAACAAATAATAAAAATGAAGAAAACACAAAAAAAAATGGAAAGGAACAAAATGAAAAAGGTATCAAGATAAAGCTGAAAAAGGAAACATAACATAATCCTAACTCACCTATGTACATAGTTGAGGGAAACCATCATTTATTGAATGAATCTCTTGATATAATACCTAATATAATTAAGTGGGAGATAAATCCCATCTCCATAACCCAAATAATATGTAAAATCCTAAAAAAATGCCATATATTGAATGGACCTATCCACAAAGAATCAAACTTCCTAAGGATGTCATTCAGTTCTTTTACCTTCTCCTAAAAAATAATAAGGTTATAATCTTTAAAACCCTTTATATATAATTTTATCAAATTTATTATTTTATTTTATTTTATGTTATTAAATATTGTAAATAACTATTAATATTTTTTCCTCCAACCTTTTGAATTACATAATCCTATTATCCAAATATTTCCTAAAAAATCATCTTTAATTAGTTTAGCTAATTGGAAGTCTAGTAATTCTAATGAAATTGAAATTAAAATTTTAGTATTGTACATCAATTTAAAATTATACATTGTAATGGTGTTCTTCAAGGTGATATAATTAGTCTATAGTGCATCATATAGTTTCTTATGCCAATTTCATTTATTCTTATCCACTAACTTCTAATTGACTATGACAATATTTTTATTAATTGGTTCTACTTGACCATTTTCATGATGATAAAATATAATAAGGGTGATAAGGATATTAAATATCCATAATATTAACCTATGATTTTAGAGAATAAAATTTTAGAAGCATTTATTATCAATTTTCTATAAAATTCCATACCTAGGCAAAAGGTTCTCCTTGATGAAGTTACATATCACTTTAGAAGTAGTTTGTTTAATAGGAATGGATTCCACACACTTTTAAAAATAATAAATTACAATGATAATAAGAATGTGGATAGCACCAAGGTGAATATTTAGTGTGTAATAAATTATAGACCTTAGTGCTAACATGGATCTTCAATCACAACTAGCTTTAATAGTAATGCAATAAACTTTGGTCTCTCACAACACTGCTGATAGGATTCACACTTTTAAACCCATGTTTGAGCACTCTAAAAAGTGTAGGACAATAATAATGGGATATTAAAATTTAGTATACTATTATGTAAGAAGATAAATGACATCCACTTGTCTGATTATTAATGTTTTTAGACAATCTCTTATGTTTATCTTTGTCAACACATCTCAGAAATAAACCACTTAGATGCTTATTAAAGAGGGTGTTGTCCCATATCACATATTTGGTATCTTTAAGTTTAACTTCTCTCTTCTCTTTTGCATTGATATTTTTATGGAATTATCTTTAGGTGCATAAGTATGTTATGTTTGAATACCATTCATCGATATAACCAATAACCAAGTCAAGAGTCAACTCCTTAGAGTGATTTTATTCCTATGATTCATCAAGATTCTCATTAATGGAATCATTTTATAATATGAGATGAAATAAACCATGTCCTATAATTAATTTAATTGGTTTGATACAAATTTTATATGCCTTTAATTTTTTCTATCCATGTCCCTCTTTTTGAGCCAAGATCTTTTTGTGTCAAGATAAAATTAAGAATTGTATTATGTACCCTTAAAATAGTGTGGAAGTTAAATATATCATATATAAATTGTTTTGTTGTATTGAGCACCACATAGGCATGGTTTTTATGTTAGAGAATGTGTAGGTTTTTAGTCTAAAATACATGATGGTGATAGGTGATTCCACTCCATAATTATTTTGAACCCAAATGGATAAAAGACTATTCTCTAATGAGTATTTTTAGATGATGAAATTCTTCTTAAAATATGGGAACATAATTTTAGGTGCATCAGAAATGGTAATATTTATTTATTTGAAGGCATTGTTTCCATAGTTTTATCTATTTAAATGTATTTTTCCCTCTCATCATGTCAAATATGTGATTCTCTAACTCCATAAAATTAGGTATGAATCTCATTACAAAAATCATCATTTTAAATAAATAATGAATACCAAATGTTCTTATCAGGACATTCCTTTTTGGATCAGCATTTGTGCCTGCCTTATACAATATATGACCTATTAGATTTATTTATATGAATCCACACATATACTCTATAGGATTAAAGAAAATTCCATGAATTTCATGAATTCATCATATTTCTAATATTTTATCCATATTATCATAATGATCTTCCCATTTTTATGAAAATATGATCCAATCATCAAGCTAGAATACTATTATCTTTTTTTAAAATCATGTAAATCCAAATCCATTATCTTTTGGAATGTTTTTTATATATTAATAAGACCAAATAACATCCTTATAATAAATTTTATCCCATGGGGTTTTAAATACATTTTCAATCTTCCTTTATAAATTAGATTTGATTATAACCCAAGAATCCATATATAAATGACATCATTTATAAGCTTGTGAGGTCTTGTAACACTTATTCCATGAGGGAAGTGGGTAATTATTCTTAAATGATCCCTAATTCAAAATTTTAAAATAGACATAAATTCTTATTTCATCACTTTTATAATCACAATGTTGGCAACCCATTTGGAGTGATGTATGAGAAAGATGATCCTTACACTCAAAATTTTATTAACATATGGAAAAATAATTCCCTTTATTTTTTATTTTAATTCCTTTATTTTTACTTAATAGATTTTAATCCTAATCAGAGAAGAATATTATTTTACTTTTATTTAGGCCATAAATATTTTAAATCAAAATATGAATAAGAAAGGATATCAATGTATTTTATGATGAGATAGACAAACCTTAAAAACTCTTCAAGAAATAAACACTTACCAATCTTGATCACTCTAATTTATTTCTTAGAACCAATGTTTACCTTTTCATAATTATTCAGACTAAGAAAACCTTTTCTCAACTTATTATTGATAAACATATCATGTTTATAAAATATATCTTTAGATAAACCATTCCCTTAGGAATTTTTTACCCTTCAATTAAATCACACCATATTTATTATCTTCATTTTCTATTCTTTCTTCATTGGTATGATACCTATATTCTTTATAGGTTGAATCACTCCTTTAAAATAGTTTTTTATAAAGTTGTCTATCTTTTCAAAAAAAATAATGTTTTTTTTATCATCATTGAAAACATGATAATTTTAAAAATTATTAGGAACATTTAAGAAATAATAACATCTCAATAATTTATTTATATTCAATAAATCATGGATGAGTGATCATAAATGAAGTATATACCACTAGAGAATCTACTTTATCATTCCTATCCATCATAATTTCATCTATGAAAAATAATTCAAAATTTTATATGTAATACAAAATCTATTTTTATAATGTGTCAATTTATCATTATTCACTTATAACTATTTTTAATCTATTTAACAATAAAATCAACATCATCTTCTAATTTAAGGTCCGTGATGCCCATTTATTCAAATACATGTTGAGAACTAGAAGAAATGATTTCTACTTAGAGATATTATTGATATTTGAAAATTAGAGTTTATAGGATAAATGGAAAATTTATTCATTCAATTATACAATCACTAAACCACCTTTATAAATTTCATAATAATAATGTCCATCAAATTCAAAATTTGAAACATCATTTGGATCAACTTTGATTAGCTCATGAACTTTTTATTTGTCTTCAAACATCATCATATAGTCTCTTAAACTTGAATATTCATATAATATATCTAGATGAGGAACGCATAATTTTTTTATATTTTATTTTGTCTTAGGTCCAATTTCTAATTTTTAAACCCTTTTTAATAGAACAATGGCATGGGACTAATGACTTTGAATTTCACCACCCAAATTTCTAAGATAAATTTTGCCAACATTTTTATGTTTTAGGAATATCTATGAAAAATATGGTCATTTTGATTATATTATAAGGTTAATTAGTAAAATATACTTTATAATATTTAATATGACCGATTAGAGTCACTTATTTGGTTTCCATAAAGAAAAACATACGAAAGCTCTTTGTGTACATGAGCCCAAGAACATGATAAACCTTAGCAGCCATGAAATTATTGGAAGCACTAAATTCAATGGTATAATTAATAATTTTTCATAATAATAAAATAGATATAGATATAATTTATATTTTAATAAAAATTTAAGTGGAATTAACCATTAATTTCAAGGATTAGAGGTTTTTAGGGGTTTTGAGGAGAACTATAGACATAGTTTGAGAAGTACTATGACTATATCTCCTAATGAATTTAACCAACCTATAAAAATTATTTAAATTAATTATTAGATAATATTTTTTTAAAATTTTAATTTTAATTTATTTATAGGGTTTATTATATAAAATATAGATAGGGTGACAAAAATTGAAACTTCAAAAATTGGTATTGATTAGATATGTACTTTAATCAAATTTTTGTAAGGCACTAGGATTTTTATTATTTAAAAAAAAATATGGATATGGGGATGAGGAAATTACTTTTTATATGTATTTTTTTCAAAAATATTATAAAATAATTAACCTTAACAAGAATGACATTTGTAAGAGGTTCTTTAGGAATTATTTGTTATTTTCCTTTTCACTAGTTTTATGAGTTTATTTCCCTTTTTTCACTTGTTTTTTATTTTTTGACCTTGTGAAAACTGTGAAGGATTGAATATTAATATCATCTAAAAAAATAATATTCATCATAATATTGAAAATAATAAAAAAAATAGATTTTAGAGTCACCATTAGGTTATTCAACCTCAGACTCTTAAAACCGTGAATCTTCTTGTTCAATATTGACACCATCATCATCATGTTCATATGTTTCAAAAATTTCATTATTTAAATTGAAAATATATGTTTTATATAGAGGATTTTGATTTAAAATTTATAATTTTTTTTTGGTTTTTGAGAGACAATTACCATTATTTTGTGTAGAGCATAGTTCTTTCTTAGAATATTTTTTTATGGAAGAGCTAGTACTTTATGGGATACTTATTTCTTCAAATCTATCAATTCATTATCTATTTATTTCACAATTGGATTATTTGAAATTTAACCTAAATATTTCCATTTGATTTTAATGTTTTTTTTTTCAATTTATAAAAAATTATGATATCATCTTGTACCTTTATAGCCATCATTTGAGTAACATTCAAACTAGCCACTCGAGATCTTTTAAAAATAAACTCATATCTATAAGTTTTGAGTTAATAAAGTATAATAATTTATTTTCCAATGTATATTAATATATATAATTAACTAATGTCACAACTTATTTATTTTTTATATAAAAATTCCCTCATAGTTTACTGTGTCTCTTTCTTCATTCAAGTTGGTTAGGTGAGAAGGGTATGTGCATATTTGCCTTTATTCAATCTCTATCCAAAATTTGTCTTTTTCATGTTATAATCAATAATTTAAAATTAAAATAGGTTATATAACTATTATTTAGCTCATTATTTTAATATTTAAATGAAAAATTGACTACAACATCTTCATGTTGTAGCCTAAGAATATTAAATGTAGAAAAGAGTAAAGTAATGTGATCATTGGGGTGTTGTTCTCCATCTCATGGTAACTTGGGTAAGATTTTATAAGAACCTATAGTAATTTAATTCTTCTATCATCTTAGATAAAAAGGTCCCATTGGTGGTTTGAAAGGTACTACAAACATATTGTGAAAGCTTACATTTAGTGGAGAAATTATCCCGTATATAACCAAATCTCAAATTATTGTATTTCGACATTATTTCTCTTTTTTATTTGGAATGGAAGAAACAATTATATATTTATTGATTCTTTTATTTCTTTCTAGTCTTAACTTTTAATTAAACTATTAATAAAAATCAAATAATAAATATCTTCAAATATATTTTCTCTAGTGAATCTTCTCTTAACTAGGGTGAAGAATATTTATTATTTGGGGGTAGGTGGTATGTGAATATCTCCTCAAATAAATATTAATTGATTTGTCTATTATATATTATATAAACAAGGGTATTATATCTTATTTCAATACCAAGTCTTTATTTTTACTCATCTAGAATAGGTATGCCCTTTTTTATTGAGCAAGTTTTTTCTATCCCACAAGAAATTTCAAAGATAGGATGAAATACCTTCATGAGTATCATGAACCTAGTATATATTTGTTTGATATATAGATGCTTAAACTATATATATGTTCATATATACAAAAAAATGGGTTTTGTGGATAGTACATAAAACATAAAACTTACACCATAGTGGGAGCCAAAAAGTATCAGAGGAATATTGACATGAGGAAATAGGGAATTTCTATCAACAATGAAGGGGAAAAATTTCCCCCTCTATTTTGAGGTGAGGATCCATTTATTGAAAGTAAAAAATTATGAAAGGGAAAACATTTATACTATTAATGTGATAAATGTTTCACACATGGGTTTTAAATAGGAATTTTTAAAATAGAAAATGTGATAAATAAATTAGATGATATAATGAGGAAAAAGGTATTGTGTAAATGCAAATAAAAATAAAGTTAATTTTTTTGTGCATGTAATAAAATAACTGGAAGTTTGACATTGTTCAATTAAATATAAATAAATAAAATGATTAACATTCATCAAACAAGATAATAATGCATGCAATTACAAAGAATGTAATAAGACACAATGTTCTTGTAAACTAGATATGTATTGCCTTAAAAAGAAAATATAAAATTTATGCTTCAAACTCTTTCTCTTTAAAAGATTTCATAGAGTATCAAAAACTTATCTTACAATTATCTCAACTCTTATTTATAACAAGGGGATATAATAACTTTATAATTACCTTTTTATGATAAGTTTTCTATTTTGACATTTACATTTTACTTTGTTCATAATAGAGTTGAGTATAATGCGTTTTAAGTTAAAATGAAGTAATAAAAAGTATAATGAGAAAATAAAATAATAGAGAGAGAAGAAAAATATAGCCAAAGAGAAATATTAATATGTTGAGAGTCCTTTCATCTTGTTATTATGGATGCACATTTATATTTATCTTGAGATTATATATTCAGTAGATTATGAACATTCATACAACCATAAAAATTCATTCCCATTTTGGGATGATGGTATTATTAGGTCAAATAAACCATGCATTCATAACTTATGTTGCCTCATCAATCCATTTATGTAAGTTTGGAAGAAATTTTATAATTCATTAATGGAAAAATGAATGCTACTAAAGCTTATTTATGGTTTTCATATTGAAATTATCAACCATAAACAACTCTTCGTTTACCAATTTTTAGAAATGTTCTTTTAGTTTTGTACTTGTCCATGGTGTAGAATCATCTTCATTTAGTAGATGATAATACAAAGTAAAAATGTCTATGAAGATTTCATATTTCATATAATCATCATTTTTTTGTTCACAAATATATTTTAAAGCATCCTCAAAATAATGTATTTTATAGTCAATGTAATGTGCCCATAAACATAAACTATTTTTTTTAGTCTTGCGTAAAATTTATTCTAATATCAATAATGTGTCATATGTATAGGAAATGTATTATAAAGCTCTAATCATTATTTTCCAAAATCCAATCTCATTCTTAATTGTATTTATTTATGAGGTTATTTTATCTTGTTTAGTTATCAAAATTTCATATGTTTTTATACTATCATCAATATGCCATCCATGAAGAGTTGTTAAACTTATGTATCCACAACCTTTCCATGGTTTTTATGCATAAAATATTGTAAATTTATTTGTTATAAATGTCATATACTAGAGAATAATATGTGATTTATGATAAGTAGTATAAATTATCATTGAGAATGTTTTTTTATGTACGTGTAAATCATACATACCTATTCTTATCATTATTTTTGTGTTTGTTTCCATTCTTCTATACTTTTGATCAATATTTATACAAACCCATGGAATTTATGAATATCATATTCATAATTTGACTCCCAATGTGCAATTATGATAAAGTTATAATTAACATAGTAATGTCTTCCTTAGTTATATCTAACATTAGTTGATAAAATTATACAAATTGTGTTCCTAAAAGTTCATAATATATCCAAGAGGTGGTTTTAGTCTTCTTCATTTGAGGGATTGAGATTGGAAATTTTATACAAATTTAATGGTAGTTTTATTATTTGGACCAGTTTTATTACCTAAGTGAATGGTGTGATACTTAATTAGGTGAGCATTTGAGTATTGGGATAAACAAGAAAATCCATTGTAGGAGTATAATGATTTTTAGGTGGAGAAGGAGGAAAAGGTTAATTTGTAACATAAGGAAGAAATATAAGTGGAAGTTGAGGAAAAAATGGAAGTAGAACATGAGGAGGAGATGAAATATTAGGTTTGAAGATGGAAAATGTGTGATGGTGGGAATGGTAATGAACGAAACTTGGGTTGAGCCTTGATCAAAGGCCATAAATTTCTAAGTTGTGTTATCAATTATCACAAATGGATTAGATAATTAAATAATAAATATTAACCAAGAGGACTTGTTAAATGTATATTTTGTCTCAACAAATAATCCTCTTCACAATTTTTATTAGTAAATTTGTTATTATTAATATCCTCCTAATTACCTCCACTACCTATTGTTGGGCCAGATCATGAAATTTTGAAATATACCTTGGTTACATATGCTTGTGTTAATGATTATAAATATGTTTTTTTATTAATTTTTGAAGCTTATACATTCTCTAAACTTCCCATAATGGTGAAATGAAATAAATGTTTTTATGAAACCAAAATCTTCAACCTTAAAAAATGAAGTATTTGTATTTATTCAAATCTTTTGCTCCTTCATTTACCAATAAATGAAAGGAAAAGGAAAGAACTAAAATTTATTAGTGAGTAATGGACACACCATGTAATCTACATTATATAAAATTAAATTTGTGACCCATTCCAATATAAATTCATTCATTTTATTTATAGTAATTATCATGCAGTCTCTTTTCATAAATTCATATGCATTTTCTTAGTCTTCCCAATAATCTTCAATTTATGTTATTGATTTTGTTTTTATAAAAAAAATTATATAAAATGAAATCCTTTTAGTATGGAATTAAATTGTAAAATAATCTATATATTTCTTCAAATTTAGTGTTACACATATTTTGGCATATTTATTAAATTATACAAATCGGGAATTAAGTTCCACCAATGTGCTTCTCATTACATTTCTTGTGATTTTCATCCAATATTATTAAAAAATAAATAATCATCATATTATCATTTTCATACCCTATTAGTCTACATGGTGTATCTTCAAATCCTCCAGCTTTGATATATGTAAACTTAAGGAATTATCTAAAATAACTCCCATATTATTTAATCAAGTAATTAGCTTTATTTGAAATCAACATTGTGATGTTACCCTCCAAAATCCTCACTACCAACATAGTGAATGAATAATTTAACCTAAAAAAATTATTCTCATTATCTTCATGGGTGATTTGAGGTTACCAATTTTCAAGGAATATTTCCCCCTCTATCAGAGTAACACATATACATCTACCAAGATCAAATCTATATACCATTACCATAGTGCAAATCATAGTCCATTAGAAATAATGATATTAAATTAATATTATGTGTAAATTAATCTTATCTAATTGATGAAAAATATTCATTGTTATTAAAATAAACGCTGGAGATTACATAGGAAAGTTAAATACTTTAAAAATATATCACATTGGTAATATGAATAAGTACTTTATTAGCCTATAAGTGTGCCTAAATTTAGTTTACATTAGTTTCATTTTTTATCTTTATAATATGATAAATACTAAAATATGCTAAATTAATTTCAAGAAACATAAAAATTAAGACATCCTAAGTTAAGATTAACAATGTCTAATTAATAATATTTCACCAAACACCCTCCCTTAGGCATAACTTAGGTAGGTCTAAATTAAAAAAATGTGAAAGTTTTATAATCATTTGAAAATAGATCCTAAAAACTAGGGCTCATATGGTACATATGTAAAATTAAGTGTAAGTGGGAAAAATGATTCACCATAAAGTTTCTCAAAAAAACCAATAATAACAATGAAAGTGGAGAGAGATAAAATATGTTGTAAGTTATCCCAATAATTAAATAGGTAAATAATTAAAAAAAACTAAAGAAGTTGTTTTGTGGATGTAATATCACTAAGTAAATTGATATTCCAAGATTTATTTGGATCCCCTACTTGATCACTAAAAAAATAGCTAACCATGTTTACATTTGAATAGATCCTTACAACAATAATACTATTAGATCTATCAAAAGTGTAAAGTATTTAAACAAACCAAATTCAATCCATATTCTGAGTTATATTTACATAAGGGGTTAGAATGGAGCATATTAGTCTAAGACAAGATGTTCACACACCTCTCCCATACTATTGATTAGGTGGAGTGACAAAAAAAAATTGTATGGGTGGATGAAGACAACTACTTGAACATGGACAAGTTAAGACTATAGGAAACATAATAACTCCTTAATAAAAAATGTCTACCAGTGTGTCAAATAGGTACACACACACACACACACACACACACACACACACACACACACACACACACACACACACACACACACACACACACACACACACACACACACACACACACACACACACACACACACACATTTATACATATGTGTGCGTGTATAATATCTCTCAATAAGATGGGCATGGTGGTGATGTGAGATTCAAGCAACTGAAGTAGAGAAAAAGTGCTAATAAATGGAACACATTGTCATGAGGGTAGATTAAGATTAAATTGTAAAACATTCATGGAATCTTAGATTTAGTGTGACTAAAAAAAAACCCATAAAAAATAAACTTACTAAAAAGTGCAAGGAATTATGTAATGTTTCTAATCTATATAATATCCCTTCAACAACAAGAGAGTTTCTTCTAAGATAAGGGAGTAGTGTATGAATACATAAGATTAGAAGTGGGGGAATCATGCTTGTAAAAGATTAAAAAATAAACATGAATTTGTTTCCACAACTAATTTAAAATCAATCCTAAATGAATACATATGGTAGAATAAGATGCCTAGATGTGATTAGGCGCAAAGTAAACAAATGGTGCATACAAGGAAATACATGAAAGTTTTTTAGGTTTATAATTTTAAATGAAACAATATCAGGATTATCATGCCCTCATGAAGGTGTAGTACAACTCATGTGTTACTCAAAATTCTCACAAAGAGTGAATTAAATAAAAAATAGAATCAAGATAACATCAAAAGACCCTAATAAATATAAAACATATGCATGATAAATATTATTATACTAATAAATCTAATGAATATGATACATAAGATAAATGATACCTTTTTAATGTTTTCCAATACCTCCACCATGATGACCCATGAAACATAATTTAATGGAATCAAAATTAATAATATGTTACTTACTATAACTAAACATGTACACAAGTGGATATGAACTAGGGTAAGAAATAGGTACAACAATAAGATCCTAAGATAAAATAGGTAAATTAGAATATGAAAGGTCAAAGTCTAAAAGTGAATTATTTAGAGTGTAATAGACTTAGAAATTATATATGAATGACAAAATGGACTATGCTTAAAATAATGTATGTCTAAAGTATCAATATGTGTTGCAAATGTGCAACTATGAATTATAAGGTGCCTATGAGGGCATCCTTATCAAAAATGTGGGAGATAATAATGGATATCCAAATATTTGCTTTATTATCATCCTATACTTACCTAATCATATCAACCTAAGGTTTCCATACTTCAAATATGATAATATCATGTTCTAATTGTAGGTGATTATTGGCTTGTGTGATAGTGTGGAGGTTGTGACATGGAGTAGAAAATACACTCATAAATATTATAAAAACCACCCCTCCAAACATGTTATAATGTCATATTTTTGTATAAAATTTTGACCTAATTGACATAAAAATCAAATTAAATAGGCCCTCCTATAATATGTAGTACAAGATGAAAGATGAAAAAGCGACCCCGAAGTAGAAATGGTGTGACATTGTATAAATAGTACATGTAAAAAAAATACAATTTAAAATGGACAAATTTTAATTAAAATTAAAATTTAGATACATAATATAAATAATGTGATGGAAAAACTACAAATATAAAAAAAATCAGACACTTTTAAAAAAATGTTGTCTCAATCTAAGTTCCATGTCAAAATATATGGCCTTCAAAAGGTTGATAAAAATTATGATTATGAAGAATTTTTTTTAAGAAACTAAAATTAATTGAAAATTAGCTACTCAAATTGAAAAAATAACTACACCACTATGTAGACAATGAAAAAATAGTCATTGTGAAGCATAAATTCACCTTTCGAGGATTCTATATGAGATGAAATAGATTTTAAAATTTCATCATGTCATTTTTTATATATCAACAATGTCGACTATGAAAACACTTAGAAATAAATCCTTAAAGGGATTTAATCTCAAGACCTTTTGAATATAATGTTTTATTATAATGGTTTTTACCACTACACCATAATGTGTCTTTATGAAAATTTATGCAATTTTTTTAAGTTTTTAAAATGAATGATAAATTCCAAAAAAATATAATGAATGTTTTTGGAAAAAATATTGTGATTGGAAGGAGTATCCACAAGGGTTAAAATGTGGTAAACATGGAGTTTTAATGTCATCATGTGAATAAATTACACAAGTGGAGTCAAGGTGGTTGGTGTACCCATCAATAATTTATGCTAAGTGGAGTGGTTAAGACTTAAATCATAATTTTTTAACATTGATGTTAATTCCATCCATTGATGCCAATGATGGATCAATGATAAAGTAAAAAAGTAATGATAATTAAAATATTATTTTATGGTATAGGTATTGGTGTTTTTTAAAAGGCCTACTAATGTGAAAGTGGTTTCCCCCTTTAAAATTTTAATATTTTTTCTAAATATCCAAATAATAGATATGACACTGCATAATTTTTTTCCATATATATCATTGTATGGATCCATACAACCAACATGGGCATCACTATAATCATGAAAAAAAAAATCTATTTTAGTTTAATTGACGTGCACATATGGGTTTCTATGCATTCTTGACTCAATGGTAAGGTATGTTTTGTCCTAAAGTGCATTAATAGAAATGTCTTCCATAAATTTCATAAAAAAATTATTTAATATCTAAAAAAAATGGAAGATTAACAATGAGGAAGAGACCAAAAATACCTAAGCAATGTCTAAAATATCTTTCTCTAATACCATATAGAATAATGTATACTTATCTACCAGGATGAAATTCACATACCATTACCAAATTACAAAACATAATCCATTAGACAAAATGATAAGAACTTGAAATATGTGTATATATTTTTATTATTTGTAAATGTAAGGGTGTTGATATTTCCTACAATTTGATACAACAAATAACATCCAACATGCCACTAAACAAGGCAACACCTAAATCCAAACATTAAATAGAAAAAATAGGGCATATAATCCCACATAACAAAATAAAAATTGAATCACACTAAATAAATAACAAAGGAAATAAAGGACAATATTTTAGACATGGCCTCAAAATGTTTTGATAGGATCCATCAAAATTTAATGGAACATCCTCCCTATGATAATAAATCTAATTAAAACTAGAGAAACCCAAAAAAAAAGACAACACACAATCATGCATTATGGTCTCAACAAAACAAATTCTCAACACCATGAAACTTGCTAAATATTAAAAATAGGCTTAGTTTACCAAGAGATTCTCAAACCCATCTTGTTCATTCCACCTCAAGGATATCATGAAAATAAGAAGCATGCTCACTAAAATATTTAAACTTTGTTAACCAAGAGTAATAAAACTCCATCAAAAATTGGCCTCCTTAAATCATAGAGGATATAAAATTTAAACAATAAGGCTCTACAGTCCCATGTGAATTTGATCTACTCCAAATCTAAACTCAACCTTGAAAAAACTTACTAAATATATATACCTTTGAGACATTGAGCTTTGAAGATAACCAGTTGTAAAGGCTTCAAGATGCAATGCACTTAGAAACCAATCAGCACATGTAGGCCTCCAAATACAAATGGAAACCCTCCAATAATAAATAAATGAATATAAAATGAATAGGATCCTTATAGTATGATACTAATAAATACAATAAAATATCCACACCATAGATTCAAGAGTAGAGAAATAAACTCCCTAATTGAAGAGCAATCAAAATAGAACTATTTAAATTAAGGGAGTCCAATGGCTTGCCAAGAGTGATGAAAAAATGACATAATTCAAAGCTAAATAACACCAATCACTAAGACATAAAAGGGTCCAAATAGGACATATTAAACTTGATAAATAAAACACTTCCAAATAAAAATTTGAAAAGCAAAAAAGAATGACCATAGGGTAATAGGTAGCTTGTAGAGACTCCAAGGAAAATAATATCTATAGATCCACCACCTTATAGTTGATAATGAAGGATTAAACCTATGAATATTTTTATAATACCAAAATGAAACCCTACTATTAAGGAAAAAAGGAATAAAAGGCAAGAATGTGAGTGCTCCTAATCCTAATTCTACACATAAATATATAGTATGTGTATAGTAATCTCATCTCAATGATGCGTAATCTACCTCATTATTATAGTAAAGGTAAGAGATTATATACTCAAGTCAACTACTTTCACAATATCTCCTATTAGTCACATTAATAGGAAATGTTTTAGCCTATAACCATTACTAAATTTGGATTGCATTAGTTTCACCTATGTTGCATTATTTAAGATTGTAATAGGATAATCCTAATATATGATAAATCTTAAAGTCAAACCACCTATGATGTAATAATTTTAAGTTAGTCTTAAAAATATATAATTAACATTATAACACTAACACCCTCTATATTGAGGCATGATCATATTCTCTAAATTTAAATGTAATACATTAGATATGAAGTCATATATAATTTACACTAGATATGAAGTCATATATAATTTATAGGTTCATCAATTGATCATGAACATTTTCACTAATCTTTTTTCCATAATCAATGATTTTTTTCCCTTAAAACTAATATTCATAAACACACACATCCACTCATGATATACATTATTATCTAAGCGGCCCATAAATATATTTAGCAGTGTTGTAAATCTAACAAATCCTCATATAAATTTAACCTATAAATATATTTTAGGGAGTTTTGAATGATAATTTTGTATTTTTATTAAACTATGAATAATTCACCTGATTAGGAACTTATGATTATGCTAATGTTAAACAAATTATACAACATCCTTGCTTAAATAAAAGCCTCTTCATCTATAGTAATTCAAAATGTCATGCTTATGGATTGGTATTTAAAATTGGGTATAAAAACTTCATCCTCAAATTCATTTTTTCTAGTTTTATTATTCTAGTTATTCACATAAGTACTAAATCTATGCATTGAATATATGTTATAAACATAAGGTCATGTGTAAGATCACTATCAAGGATGAATTATCCAATTACTTTTCATTTATCCTCATGGATTATTTCCCATAATTCCTTAAGGTAAAAATTACCAATTTTATTTTTTGTTACTTTTGAACTTTAGGCCTCTCGAGTGAAAATGGTCTCATAGCCCATGTATCTGAATTTAATTTTTAGAGACTCAGTTCCATGAAGGGAATATTCAATAATTATTCTCATATTTTTGAATATGAAGTTAGGAGACATAAAAAATTTGTGCAAGTGAAAATCCGAAGCTAAAATGGCTATATATATATATATATATATATCATTAAAACTTCTCTTGGGCTCTGAAATACCAAATCGATACTCCTTGGTGCCTACAACACCTCCCAACCTTGAAACAAAATAGATTACATATAACATAATGGAAATTTATGAAGGTTTATAAATTATAAAAGAGTGGAGTCACTCAAAACAACATGAGATAATTAAGGAAATGGATGTGAAAGACACAAAATACAAGATAAGGTAGATTAAACCCTAGTCAAAACTCTAAGATGAAAGAAAACATGCAAAATATAATAAATATGCAAGGAATGGAATGAACATGATGAAATATTAAATAAACCCAAACTTGAATGGATCTTAGTGATAAAATGAAATGGTATGATCATGATGTGAAGTCATGAATACCACTAAATGTTTGAAAGAGGAAACTAGAAGTTAATATAAAGCTTGAAACATAATATAAATCACCATATGTCAAGTGATTTTATTCAATGTTTGTATGGTAAGATCCATCATATGATGGGGGGTTTTTGGGTTCTTAAATAATTTTAACTAGGAATTAAATATATATATATATATATATATATATATATATATATATATAAAGGAAAATAGATAAATTTGGAAATGGATAAATAATGAGAGGATATTGAAGGGAGGATGACAATAATGAAAATAGAATAAACACAAATATTTCCTAGATAGCCATAATATAAATGAGATGGCTTGAAATATTTTACAAAAATGTAAATTGAAAAGCATAGCAAAGGGTATAATGAGATAAAGAATGATTAACTAGGTCATAAATTCCTCTTTCAAATCTTAATGTGTGTGATTGGTTTAAATCCCATTCATTCAGGGTCAAACTATAAAGTTTGTGAACTTGATATTTTAACATAGAATAAATAAAATGATAATTTTTTATGACCATTATGTGTATGGACAAAAAAAAATGATTTTAAAAATTAATAAATTCAAAACTTATTTGATAGAAATTGTTCTCACACCATTAATTATATTATATTCACAATAATCATATAAAAAAACTAGTTGTATATGAAATTCCAACAAACCTTGTGAAAATTGTGAAGGATTTACTATTCATCTCATCTAAAACATCATAATATTAAAAATACTAAAAAATTGGATTTGAGACTCACCATCAAGTTATTCAAACTTAGAATCTTATAGACTTAAATATTCTTGTTCAATATTGACACCATCATCATCATGTTCATATGTTTCCAAAATTTCATAGTTTACTTTGAAAAGACATATTTTAGATAGAGGAGTGGGAGATATAATTGACAATGTTTTTTGGGGTGTTAAGAGAAAATTATGATTATTTATATATGGATCATAGTTATTTCTTTGAACATTTTTCTATGGAAGAGCTAGTGTTTCATGGGATACTTATTTATCCAAAGCTATTAAGTCCTTATCTATTTTTTTTTCACAATTGGATTAGAGTAAAATTAAATTAAATATTTACCTTTGATTTTAATAGAGTTTTTTATATTCAATTTACCAACAATTATGATATCATCTTATACCTATACATCCATCATCTGATTAGCATTTAAACTAGCAACTAGAGCTCCTTTAAAAATAAAATCATATCTATAAGTTGTGAGTTTATGAGATAACATTTCTTATTTTCTATTGTAGGTTAGTATCTAGAAGTACCTTATGTCATAACTTATTTATTTTCTATATAAAAATTCCCTCATAGTTTCTTGGGTCTCTTTCTTCATTTAAGATAGTTGGGTGAGAATGGCATGTGCATCTTTGCATTGATTAAGTGTCTCTACAAAAAAATTATTTATCATGTTTCAATCAATAATTTAACCTTAAAATAGGTGATATAATTAGTATGTAGCTAATTATTTTAAGATTTCCATGAAAATTTGACTACATATTCATGTTGAAATTTAAGAATATTAAATGCAAAAAGGATTAATGTGATGTGCTCATGAGGGTGTTGCTCTCCATCTCTAAGTAAATTAGGTAAAATTTTCTAAGAACCTCTAGTAAGTTCATGCATCTATCCTCTTAAATAAAATGTTCTTATTGTTGGTTTCAAAGGTACTACAACCATATTATGAAAGCTTACATTTAGTTGAAAAATTATTCCATAGATAACCAAAGCTCAACTTGTTGTATTTCCACATTATTTCTCTTTTTTCTTGGGAATAAAATGAATAATGATATATTTATTGATTCTTTTCTTTCTTTCTAGTTTTAACTTGTAATTAAACTATTAATAAAAATCAGATAATAAATATCTTCTAATATATTTTCTCTAGCGAATCTTCTCTTAACCAGGATGAAGAATATTTATTATTTGGGAGTAGGTGGTATGTGAATATTTCCTAAAAATAATATGAATATGATTTATATATTCTATATTATAGAAAAAAGGGTAGTGTCTTTTCTTTCAATATCAACTCTTTATTTTTACTCATGTAGAATAGGTATGCCCCTTTGTTACTGAGCACATTTTTTTTATCCCACATGAAATTTCAAAGATAAGATGAAATATATCATTATTAGCATGAACCTAGTATATATCTGGATGGTATATAAGTACTTAAACTATATATATGTTCATTTGTACATAACATTGGGTTTTATGGGTAACATATAAAACATAAAACTTGCCCCACATTGGGCACCAAAAAATATCAAAGTAATATTGGCATGAGGAAATATGGAAATTCTATCAACAATGAAGGGGAAAAATTCCCTCCTCTATTTTGAGGCGAGGATCCATTTATTGAAAGTACAATATTTTGAAAGGGAAAACAGTTATAATATTAATATGAGAAATGTTTCACACATGTATTTTATAAATGAATTTTTTAAATATAAAATATGAGAAATAAGTTAGAGAATATAATGAGGAACAAGGTATTGTATAAATACAAATAAAAATAAAGTTAGTTTTTCGATGCATGTAATAAAATAACATATAAAATAGTTGGAAGTTTAGCATTGTTCAATTAAATATAAATAAATACAAGGATTAACATTCATCAAACAAGAGAATAATACATGCAAGTACAAAATACATAATAGGAAACAATGTTCTTGTATACTAGATATGTATTACCTTAGAAATAAAATATATAATTTATCATTTGAGCTCTTCCTCTTTACAATTTTTCATAGAGTATCAAAGATTTATCTTACAATTATCTCAACTCTTATTTATAATAGGAGCATATAACCACTTTAGAACTACCTTTTTATGAATTTTTTTCTATTTCTACATTTAAATTTTACTTTATTCTCATTAGAGTTGAGTATAATGCATTTTAAGTTAAAATTAAATCATAAGAAGTATAATGAGAAAATAAAAGAAGAGAGAGAAGAAAAATCTAGACAAAGAGAAATATGAATATGTTGAGAGTCCTTTCGTCTTGTTATGGTGGATGCACATTTATCTTTAGCTTGACAATATATCTTCTAGTAGATTATGAACATTCATACAACTATAAAAATTCATTCCCATTTTGGAATGATGGTATTATTAGGTCGAATAAACTATGTATTCTTAACTTATGTTGCTTCATCAATCCATTTAAGTAATTTTGGAAGACATTTTATAATTCCTTAAGGGAAAAATGGAATTATTTATTATTTTCATATTGAAATTATTAGTTATAAAAAACTCTTCCTTTACCAATTTCTAGAAATGATATTTTAGTTTTGTACTTGTTCATGGTGTAGAATCTTTCAGTAGATTCTAATAAAAAGCAAAAATGTCTATGTAGATTTCATATTTCAGATCATCATCAAACATTTATTCAAAAATATATTCTAAAACATATTTCAAATCATGTATTTTATAGTCAATGTAATGTGCCCATAAACATGAAATATTTTCTTTAGTCTTGCATAAAATTTCTTCTAATATCAACAATGTTTCATATGTATGGACCATGTATTGTAAAGCTCTAATCATGATTTTCCAAAATCTAATCTCCTTATTAATCATATTTAATTATGAGGCTATTTTATCTTGTTTAGTTATCAAAATTTCATATGTTTTTATACTATCATCAATATGTCATCCATTATGAGTTGTTAAACTTATGTATCTATAACCTTTCCATGGTTGTTATACATAAAATATTGGAAATTTATTTGTTATCAATGTCATATACTAGAGATTAATATGTGATTTATGATAAAGTAGTATTACTTATAATTAATAATTTTTATATGTATGATTAAATCATATGTACCTTTTTTGTCATTATTATTATGTTTGTTTCCATTTTTCTATCCTTTTGATCAATATTTATATAGACCCATGAAATTTGTGAATATAATATTCATAATTTGACTCCAAAAGTGAGATTATTATTAATCTATAATCAACAGAGTAATGTCTTCCTTAGTTTTATCTAACATTGGTTGATAAATTTATACAAATTGTGCTTATAAAAGATCAAAGACTAGCCAGGAGGTGGTTTTAGCCTTCTTCATTAGAGGGATTGAGATTGGAAATTTCATTAAAATAAAATGATATAAATTTAATGTTATTTTTATTATTTGGACCAATTTTTTTACCCAAGTGAATGGTGTTCTACTTAAGGAGGCGAGCACTTGCATATTAGGATAAACAAGAGAATCAATTGTAGGAGTACAATGATTTCTAGGTGGAGAAGGAGGAAAAGGCTAATTTGGAACATAAGGAAGAAATGGAAGTGGAATTAGAGGAATAAAATGGAAGTGAAATTAGAGGAGGAGATAACATATTAGGATTTTAAGATGGAAAATGTGTGATGGTGTTAATGGTAATGAAAGAAACCTCGGTTGAGCCTTGATCAAAGGCCATAAATTTCTAAGTTGTGTTATCAATTATCATAAATAAATTATATAATTAAATAATAAATATTAACCAATAGGATATATGATCTCTTGTTAAATTTATATTTTGTCTTAACAAAGAATCCTCTCCACAAGTCTTATTAGGAAATGTTTTATAAAAAAATATTTTCCTAATTACCTCCAGTACCTATTGTTGGGATAGATCATGGAATTTTGAGATATACCTTGGTTGAACATGCTTATGTTGATGATGATAAATATGTTTGTTGATTAATTTTTGAAGCTTATGCACTCTCTGAACTTTTAATAGTGGTGAAATTAACTAAATCATTTTATCAAATCAAACCTTCAACCATAAAAAATGAAATATGTGTATTTATTCAAATCTTTTACTCCTTCATATACAGATCAATGAAAGGAAAATTAAATAACTAAACTTTATTAGTGAACAATGGACACACCATGTCTTTTACATTATCTATAACTCCATTTGTGACACATTCCAATATAAAGTCATTCATTTTGTTTATATTAATTGTCATGTAGTCTCTTTTCATAACTTCATACCCATTTTCTCAATCTTCCCAATAATATTTAATTTATGGTACATGAAAATAACCCAAATCAAGTTTGATTTTGTTTTTATAATAAAAAAACATTTCTTTCAAATTAAATCCTTTTATTATGGAACTAAATTGTAAAATCAGCTATATATTTATTAACAGTTACTTTCACACATAGTTTAGCAAATTTATCAAATTATACCAATGGGGAATTAAATTCCACCATATTTTATTCTTATTACATTAATTTTTATTTTCATAAAATATTAAAAAAAAAATAAACACCATATTATCATTTGCATACCCTAGTAGCCTATATGGTGTATCTTCAAATCCTCCATCTTTGATATATGTAAACTTTAGGAAATGACTAAAATAATTACTATATTATTTAATCAAGTAAGCATCTTTATTTTAAATCTAAAATGTGGTGTTACCCTATAAATTCTCCACTAGAAACATAGTGAATGGATAATTTACCCTCCAAAAACTATTCTCATTGTCTTCATGGGTGATTTGAGGTTACCAATTTTCAAGGAATATTTTCCTCTCTATTTGAGTAATGGATACACATATAATATGATAAAATCTACATACCATTACAATAGTGAAAATTATAGGCCATTATAAACAATGATATTAACTTAAGATTGTGTATATTAATATCATCTCAATAATGAACAATATTCCTTATTATTAAAATAAAGATTGGAGACTACATAGGAAAGCCAAATACTTTATGAATATCTCATATTGGTAAATAATAGGTAATTTATTAGCCTATAAGTGTTCCTAAAGTTGGTTTAAATTAGTTTCACATGTATTTCATTATTTATGTTTATAATAGGATAAATACTAAAATATGACAAATTTCATTGTCTTCATAGGTGATTTGAGGTTACCAATTTTCAAGGAATATTTTCCTCTCTATTTGAGTAATGGATACACATATAATATGATCAAATCTACATACCATTACCATAGTGACAATTATAGGCCATTATAAACAATGATATTAACTTAAGATTGTGTATATTAATATCATCTCAATTATGAACAATATTCCTTATTATTAAAATAAAGGTTGGAGACTACATAGGCAAGCCAAAAACTTTATGAATATCTCTTATTGGTGAAGAATAGGTAATTTATTAGTCTATAAGTTTTCCTAAATTTGGTTTACATTAGTTTATGAATATCTCCTATTGGTACATAATAGGTAATTTATTAGCCTATTGATTTGAGGTTACCAATTTTCAAGGAATATTTTCCTCTCTATTTGAGTGATGGATACACATATAATAATGGCCTATAATTGTCAATAATTTAGGAAAACTTATAGGCTAATAAATTACCTATTCTTTACCAATAGGAGATATTCATAAAGTATTTGTCTTGCCTATGTTAACTCCAACCTTTATTTTAATAATAAGGAATATTGTTCATAATTGAGATGATATTAATATACACAATATTAAGTTAATATCATTGTTTATAATGGCCTATAATTTTCACTATCGTAATGGTATGTAGATTTGATCATATTATATGTGTATCCATTACTCAAATAGAGGAAAATATTACTTGAAAATTGGTAACCTCAAATCACCCATGAAGACAATGAGAATAGTTTTTGGAGGGTAAATTATACATTCACTATGTTGTTAGTGGAGACTAAAAGTGTTCCTATAGGAAAACTTATAATGAAAATGACTAAACTAATTCCTATACTATTTAATCAAGTAATCATATTTATTTTAAATCTACATTGTGGTGTTACCCTATAAAGTCTCCACTAGTAGCATAGTGAATGTATAATTTACCCTCCAAAAACTATTCTCATTACTTGATTTAAAATAAAGATGCTTAATTAATTAAATAATATAGGAATTATTTTAGTCATTTCCTAAAGTTTACATATATCAATTATTTTAGTCATTTCCTATATGGTGTATCTTCAAATCCTCCATCTTTGATATATTTAAACTTTATGAAATGACTAAAATAATTCCTATATTATTTAATCTAGTAAGCATCTTTTTTTTAAATCTACATTGTGGTGTGAACCTATAAAGTCTCCAATAGAAACATAGTGAATGTATAATTTACCCTCCAAAAACTATTCTCATTGACTTCATGGGTGATTTGAGGTTACCAATTTTCAAGGAATATTTTCCTCTCTATTTGAGTAATGGATACACATATAATATGATCAATTCTACATACCATTACCATAGTGACAATTATAGGCCATTATAAACAATGATATTAACTTAATATTGTGTATATTAATATCATATCAATTATGAACAATATTTCTTATTATTAAAATAAAGGTTGGAGACTACATAGGCAAGCCAAATACTTTATGAATATATCCTATTGGTAAAGAATAGGTAATTTTTTAGCCTATTGATTTGAGGTTACCAATTTTCAAGGAATATTTTCCTCTCTATTTTAGTAATGGATACACATATAATACTATCAAATCTACTTTCCATTACCATAGTGACAATTATAGGCCATTATAAACAATGATATTAACTTAAGATTATGTATATTAATATCATCTCACTTATGAACAATATTCCTTATTATTAAAATAAAGTTTGGAGACTACATAGGAAAGACAAATAATTTATGAATATATCCTATTGGTAAATAATAGGTAATTTATTAGCCTATGAGTGTTCCTAAAAAATTTGGATACATAATATAAAAAATGTGATGAAAAAACTACAAATTTTGAAAAAAATCATGCACTTTATAAAAATGGTGCCTCAATCTAAGTTTCATGTCAAAATATATGGCCTTCAAAAGGTTGAGAAAAACTATGATTGTGATGTTTTTTTTGAAGAAACTAAAATTAATGGAAAATTGGCTACTCAAATTGAAAACCAAACTACACCATTATGTAGACTATGAAAAAATAATCATCGTGAAATACAAATTTAGCCTCTAATGTTTCTATATGAGATGAATAGATTTTAAAATTTCATCATGTTAATTATCATATATCAACAAAGTAAGCTATGAAAACACTTATCAATAAATCCATCAATAGATTCAAAATCATGACCTTTTGAATATAATGTTTTGTTATAATGGTTTTTACCACTGCACCATAGTGTACCACTATAAAAATTTATGATTTTTTTTAAGTTTTTAAAATGAATGATAAATTCTAAAAAAATTATAATGAATTTTTTTTGAAAAAAATGTGTGATTGAAAGAAGTAGCCACATGGGTTAATAGGTGTTCAACATGTAGTTTGAAAGTCATCATGTAAATAAATACTCCATTAGAGTTAAGGTGGTTGGTGTACTCATCAATAATTTAGGCTAAATGGAGTGGAAAAAACTTAAATCATAATTTTTAAACATTGATGCTAATGCCATCCACTAATGCCAATGATGGATCAATGCCAAAGTAAAAATGAAATTATAATGAAAATATTTTTGTATGGTACAGTCATTGGTGTTTCTTAACAATCCTACTAATGTGAAAGTGGTTTCCCCCTTAAACTTTTAATATTTTTTCTAAAGCTCAAAATAATAGGTAAAACCCTTCATAATTTTTTTTGCATATAAATCATTGTATGGATCCATACAACTAGCATAGGCATCACTATAATCATGAAAAAAAAACATTTCTATTTAGTTGGATTGATAGTGCACATATGGGTTTTTAGGCATTCCTGACTCAACAATAAGATATGTTTTATCCTAAAGTGAATTAATAGAAATTTCTTCCATAAATCTCATTAAAAATATTTATGATCTAAAAAAATGGAATAATAAAAATGAGGAAGAGACCAAAAATCCTTGAGAAATGGTTGCAATATCTTTCTTTAATACCATATATAGTAATGTATACTTATCTAGAAGGATGAAATTCACATACCATTACCAAACTACAAAACACAATCCATTAGATAAAATGATAAGAACTTGATAATTGTGTATATATTTTTATTATTAGTAAATATTAGGGTGTTGATAAGTCCATAGATTGATATATGAAATAACATCCAACACACCACCAAATAAGGAAACACCTAGTTCCAAGTATTAAATTGAAATAACAGGGCATATAATCCAACATAACAAAACAAAAATTGACATCAAAGAAATAATAGAGGAAATAGATGATAATTTTTTAAAATTAACCTTGAAATATTTTAATAGGATCCATCAAACTTGAATGGAACATGATCCATATGAGAATATATCTAATTAAAAATAGAGAAACTCAAAAAGTAAATATAACACACAATCATGCATTGTGGTCTTAATAAAACAAATGCATACAACATGAAACTTACTCACCATTACAAATAGGCTTAGTATACCAAGATATTCTCAAACACATCTCATACATTACACCTCAAGGATATCATGAAAATAAGCAGCATGCTCACTGAAATATTTTAAATTTGTTAATAAGGAATAATGCAACCACATCAAAAATTGGCCTCCTCAAATCATAGAGCCTGAAAACTTTAAACAATAAGGCCCCAGAATATCATGTGAATCAAATCCACTCCCAATATAAACTAAACCATGAAACAACTTACTAAAGAGATATACCTTTGAGATAGTGATCTTTGAAGATAACTAGTTATAAAGGCTTCTAGATCTAATGCACCTAGAAACCAAGTATCACCGATAGGCCTCCAAATATAAATGGAAACCCTCCAATAATAAAGAAACCAATATAAAAATAATAGGGTCCTTAGAGTATTATACCAAGAAATATAAAAATATACCCACACCATAGATTAAATAGAAGATAAATAGACTCCCTAATTGAAGAATAACCAAAATATAACTATCTAAAATAAGGGATTCCAAAGTTATGCCAAGAGTGATGAAAACCTAGACTAATTAAAATATAAATAAAACCAATCACTAAAACTTTAAAGGGTACAAATAGGACATATGAAACTCAATAAATAAATCCCCTTATAAATTGATCTTTGAAAAGCAAAAAATAATGACCATAGGGTAATAAGTGGCTCACAGAGACTCCTAGGAAAAGAATATCTATATATCCACTACCTTTAGTTGATAATGAAGGATCATACTTAGGAAAAGTTGGATTATACCAAAATGAAACCCTATTATCATGAAACAAAGGAACAAAAGACAAGATCACAAGCACTCCTAATCCTACTTCTACACATAAATAAATAATATACATATAGTATTCTCATATCAATGATGCAAAAAATACCATATTTTTATAGTAAAGATAAGAGATTATATATGAAATTCAACAACTTTCACAATATCTCTTATTGGTCACATGAATAGGCAATTTTCTAGCCTATAACCATTCCCAAAATTGGATTGGATTAGTTTCACATGCATTACATTAATTAAGATTGTAATAGGATAAATCCTAAAATATGATAAAGCTTAAAGTCAAACCACCTAGAATTTAGATCATTTAAGTTAGGATTAACAACATATAATTAAAAATATTACATTAACACCCTTTGCATTGAGGCATGATCATATTCTCAAAATTTCAATGTAATACACTAGATATGAAGTCATACATAATTCATATGTCAATTCTAGGTTCACCAATTGATCAAAAAAATTCAATAATGTTTTTTCCCCAATCAATGAGTTTTTTCTTTAAAAATTAATTTTTATAAATATGTACATCCATTCATGATATACATTATTATCTAAGTGTCCCATAAATATATTTAGTAATGATGTTATATATAAGAAAATACTCATATAAATTTGACCTATAAATATATTTTAGGGAGTTTTGAATGACATTGTTTTATTTGTATTAAACCATGAATAATTCACCATGATTAGGAACTTACTATTATGCTAATATTAAAAAAAATATAAAACATCCTTGCTTATATAAATGTCTATTCATATATATTAATTCCAAATGTCATGCTTATGGATTGACCTTTAGAATTGGGTATAGAAACTTCATCCTCACCTGTATTTTCTCTATTTTCATTATTTTAGTTATTTGCATAGGTAAGTACTAGATATATGCATTGAATATGTGTTAGAAACATATGGTTATGTGTAAGCTCATTATCAAGGATGAATTATCCAATTATTTTTCATCTATCCTCATGAATTATTTCTTATAATTCCTCAAGGTCAAAAATACCAATTTTATTTTTTTCTACTTCTAAAATTTATGCCACTAAAGTGATAATTGGCTCATATCCCATTTATCAAAATTTAATTTTTAGAGACATAGTTTCATGAAGGGATCTTCAACAAGTATTCTAAGATTTTTGACTATGAAGTTAGGAGACATAATTTTTTTGTTCAGGTGTAAATACTAATAAGATAAAATGGTCATTACACACACACACACACACACACACACACACACACACACACACACACACACACACACACACACATGTGTGTGTGTGTATATATATATATATGTATATGTATGTATGTATGTATGTATGTATGTATATATGTACACACATGCACACACACACGCATGCATGCATGCACGCACATGCCTACACACACACACACACACACACACACACACACACACACACACACACACACACACACACACACACACACACACACACACACAACAACAACAACAACAACAACAACAACAACAACAACAACAATAACTTTATAACTTCTCTTGGGCTCTAAAATACCAAATTAAGACTCCTTGGTGCTAAAACACCTCCTTTCCTTGAAATGTAATAGATTACATATAATAGAATGAAAATTTATGAAGGTTTATAAATTATCAAAGAGTTCAGGCACTCAAAACAACATGGTGTAATTGAGGAAATGGATGTGAAAGAATAAAAAATACAAGATAAGGTCCATAAAACCCTAGGCAAAACTCTATGATGAAAGAAAACATGTAAAATATAATAAATATGAAAGGAATGGAATGAACGTGATGAATGATCAAATAAAACCAATCTTGAATGGATTTTATTGATAAAATTCAATGGTATAATCTTGATGTGAGGTCATGAAGACCACTGAATGTTTGAAAGAGGAAACTAGAAAGTGACATAAATATTGAAACATAATATAAATCACCATGTGCCATGTGATTTTACTCAATGTTTGTATTGTAAGATCCATCATATGATGGGAGTTTTTTGGTTCTTCAATAATTCTAACTAGGAAGTAAAAAACAAGATAAAAGGGGAAAATAGATAAATTTGGAAATGGATAAATAATAAGAGGAGATGGAAGGGAGGATGACATAAATGAAAATATAATAAACATAAATATTTCCTAGATAGCCATAATATAAATGAGATGGGTTGAAATATTTTACAAAAGTGTAAATTTAAATAACATAGAAAAGGGTATAATGAGATAAATAGTGATTACCTAGGTTATAAATTCCTCTTTCAAAGCTTAATGTGTTTGATTGGTTCAAATCCCATTCATTCAAGGTCACACTATGAAGTTTGTGAACTTGATAAAAATGACAAAAAATTATAGCTATTATGTGTATAAATGAAAATTAAGGATTTAAAAAATTAATAACATCAAAATGTAGATGACAACAATTTTTATCACCCCATTACTTGTATTATATTCAAAAAATCATATAAAATAACTAGTTGTACATGAAGTTCCAATAACCCTTTCTTTAAGTTGGCAAAAAATAAAATTAGGACCACTATCTCTTTGAAACTTTCCATTTTATAAAATTCACACTTTAAAGGTAGTTGAGAAACTATATTTTAGTCCAACCCAGCATTAGATTAACCCTTGACCTAACTTGAATTTGTCGACATTTATTTTTTATTATTTTAGGCACTCTATAACATAATAGAAATATTAAATTGATATGTGAATTTGTATTTTAAAATTAGTAATTATTCCATGATGAAATAATAAAATATATTTTGTAAAATCTAGACCCAACTTTGGCTTGCCACAATATTACCCATTGTTACACATTTCATTATTTAATTTTTCAAGATTTTACACATAGAGAGGTTTTACAAATGAAATATATATAATGTAAATATTGTATAAAAATAAATTAATATTTAAAAGGATATATATGGTTTAATAATAAAAATTAAATAAGAACATAACCTAGATACAAAAAATGTTTCCACATTTGACCTATTTCAAATGTTTATGTATTATTTCAATGAACATCTCATTTTCATATAAATTTAATTCCAAATTTAAAATTCATAAAATTAATGTCAAACTTCAACATGATGCTTTAAATTAATTTACCAATAAATTATTTTAGTTAATTAACCAAACAATTGCCTGATTGACTGAAATAAACAATGGATGAAATAAATGTTGAATTTAAATAAACACTAAATGAAATGAGTTAAAAATGTAGTCCTAGACTGCCCTTTTTATTTCAGGGTTTAAGGTACAATTATCAAGACATTTTATATGATTTGGGTCTATCCTCCTTCATTGAGTGATATTTGGCATTGTTGGAATCCTCCCTTCAAAATTGAAGCACTGAAGAAAGAATTGATTTGGGATCTCCCCCATATATTGTGGGGTATTTAGAAGGAACATAATGATAGGATATTCAAGAACTATAAGATCTCTAACCTGAGATTGGAATTTAATATTAAAAACATCTTTGTAGAAAATTTCAATGGATGTAAGAGCACAAGTAAATTAACATGTGTTGGGAAAGAATCAATTATTTCCAAGAACTAGGATTTAAATCTTATAGGCACTCTAGTGGTTAATTTAAAAATTAAGTAGAGGAAGTATTTTAAATGGTATACTCCCTCTCTAGGTTGGGTAAAATTATGTTTTAATGGATATTGTAAAGGGAATCCTATGAGGGATGGAGGAGGAGTAATTCTAATAAATTTGAAGGGTGAAGTAATTTCAACCTATGCATGGAATATGGGAATTAAAATAAACCATTGGGTAAAATCTATAGCTTCATTATGGGGGATTCAGTTGGTAAAAGAGTTAGGGGTGAATCATTTGGAACTAGAAGGTAACTCTCTCAATGTCATACATAGTCTTCTAAAAAATAAATTTGTAAACTAGAGTATTAGTAACATAATAGAGTAGTCCTTTGAGATCATTTAATATTTGGATGAGATCAGAACCCAAAACATATATAGATAAGGGACATATATATCAGATTGGTTTGCCAATCTAGGAGTGCATTCTAAAATATTAAATAAATGTTTATCTAAATATGAAATAATGGATGCCATCATCAAAATAATTAATCAAGAAGTATATACTTCCATACCAAAATAAGGATATTTTTAGATGTTAGACTTAAGTATATATTCCCCCTATTATAGACTAAAAGAATATTCCTTTTTTTTAAAATTCAAACCTACATAAGTATATTATCCATATTACATGAGGAATGGGCATGGGTTTATAATAAAAGGGTTTTCACTAAACACTTTTCTTTTAAGAATTTTTTTTATGTAAGCATCCTAAACTAGAATAGAGAGTAATTCACGTTAAATAATTATTTTTTAGGTGCCCATAGTGAAACTTGTGTGAAAACATGCATTGGTTATCTCATCACAATTAATCAACTTAGGATGCATTAGTTATCTCATCATGATTAATCACCTTAGGTGATAGATTAATAATATCTCCTAGCACAGGTACTTATTTATCTATAATGAGGCGACCCTTCACTTTTATATCTTTTTAACTTAGATAAAATTGTTGGATAATTAGGGAAGAAGCAAAATTGGAGGAGACTTATGTCATTTTTAGCTTTCGTTGGTTGATATATGGGCCAAAGACCTATAATTATGGGAGATCCTTCAGGATGGAGGATTTATAAAATTCATTCTAAAAATTGAGTGATATGACCACCATATTTCTAGTAAGTTTTTTGATGAATATAATTATAGAGTTAAAAATATCAAAGGTATTCATTTTGAGGTGATAGAGGAGCTCATTAGGTATGTAACTAGCATTAATATAGATGACAATTTTTTTATAAAACCAGTAGGGATACCAAGGGATAAATCAAGAGAATTTTTACTAAGGGTGATTAATTATTCCATTCCATCATGGATATCTAATATATTCCATCCATCAACATTTCAATATTATTTCCAAATATATTATTAAAAATCAACACCTTGAAAGGAAGGTAAAAATCAATTTTTACCTTTAACTTTTTTTCCTTAATCTTTTTAGACACCAATGCCTAGTTATAATTCCCTATTACATGTTGTGTTTTATGTAAATATTGTTTTTAGAGTCAAAAAATGGAAAGGGATGTTTACTTTACACAAATAAGTAATATTATTACTTTATAATTATGTAAAATTTGATAAAATGATCCCTACCCATTTACCCCATGTGGAAGAAACATAACATTATATAATCAATGAACCCACCAATACGCTTCAAAGATCAAGGAGAAATAAGCCTTCTTAGAGGAACGATGGTATTGGGCTAACAAAATATCCACTGGCAAAGTGTTGATTATTGTGGAAGAGGAATTTTAGACTCTTAATCTTATGTAGACTAAAGAAACCCTCACTGACAATAGAGAAAAGGACCATATCGAGAGAAAAAGAAAAGCTAGGGAAGATAAGGGGGTGAATGCTTCTAACAAGGAACATGATAATATTAAAGACCTGAGAGGAAATATAATTACATAGATGTTTCATAATATGGTTACAAAAGCTAAATGTTTGATAAATTAATCCATTAAAAAAAGGTTTGGGGACCAAATAAATGGCTAGAAATGATTAAGAGTTTTAGGACTTGGCTATCTAGATGAGAGGGATGGAAGAAAAAGTCAACAAATTAGAAGAGGAAAACATCTCTCTCAAACATAATCTTTAAGCATTGGTAGGGCATAATAAATCCATAGTTAGTAATTATTTTGCTAGCATGGAGGTACTTGTGTAGTTAATTAAAAATAATGTTGAGGGTGAAGGAATACGTAAGAAGCCCAAAATAAGAAAATAAATGTCAAATAGAATAGAATAGGAGATCAATAGTATGGAACAAACCCTGAATAAAATGTTTTATGATTGGAAGGAATGCCTTATAGTGTAATAAATATGGATTTGTTTATGCTTGTGCTTTCATATTTGTTGGCATTTTTGGCTTTATTGTGATGTTTTTGTGAGATGGTTGTGACCCAACCTTTTATTTATTTTTATTCCATTATGTAGTCCTATTTTGATCTATTCAATTCTTTTAACTTGGAATATGGATTTTGTATATAAGGGTAGAGTCCCTTTCAAAAAATACACTTTACCCTTAATAGAAAAATTAAATACGCACTAAATATAATGAGTAGAAAATCTCATTAACTAATAAATGCAAACAAGTGTTAAAAATAAATGAACATAGTTTTTTTCATCTAATATTGATTTTCATTTGATCACATTCATGAATATATGTACCCAATAGTTATTATGGCCCCTTTGCAAATATGAATTTATTATTATCATGTTATTGAATAAATTCACTATCTGAAATAACTAAATCATTATTTCATATAATATAATCATTAAAGCTCATTTTTCAGTTCATGAATTTAGTTCTTAAGTTGTCACCATGCATAATTTTCCCTATAGATTTATTCAAGTATAATGCCTTGAATGATTTTTTTAAGCCTTGTTCATTGGGATATAGGATCACCAATCTCATCCTAGAAGTTTTATACTTTCCCTATTCTAGATATATGTTCAATTTTTTCTATTAAAATTAAAATTGGGGTGTTATCTTTAATTATAAAAATTCCTAATAATAGTTAGATCTGAATGAGGGATTACATTCCATAGCCAAAATTTAGGAGAACTCCATATTATTTGGTGATTGGAACCTTATCCATAATTTTTAATCCTTAAATATAGTGTGTAACACACACTTAGGTTTCTATATCTAATCAATTAATAATTAATTATCCTATCTTAGTTATATGAGAAATGAACATGCATTGTGGGGCTAGATCACTTGATTTTATAACATTGCATACATGATTTCTCACTTATCTCCTTAAGGATGTGAAATAAATTATTTTCCTATCATATTGATAAGTGAGAGGCAATAACTCCTTATCATTTGGTAATTCATTGAAATATATTTCCAATAATTTGAATAAGAGCCAAATAAACTCTAGATGTGAGAGATGCAACTGATATAATGTATATTAATTAACAACATTTATGTATAAAATTTTATTTAAATATAAAAAACTATAAAAACATGTGTCTATAGATTTAGGTTAAACTTCATAATGGTATTCACTTAAATTGTTAGAGGTTTTTACTAACATGTCAAAACTTTTACAACCTGATGAAATTGTTTGATTTATTGCACTTTTTAAATTATAGAGGGTTAAAAAAATGCATGAGATAGGTGTGATCCTTGATTTTTTAAAGATTAAAAAAATTAAAGGTATTTTGGAATGCAAGAAAAACTTAAGTGGGAATGAGACACATTTCAAGTTGATGCATTAGATTGAGTGCATTTTGAGGCAATGAGTGAGAACATTAGATATAAACATTCTCAAAACCTACAAAATTTACCAAAAGTGAAAAAATAATATACATGAATTATTTTAACATATATTATTTGTGTTTAAAACAAAATTTATTGATTTGATTCCATTAGTATCACTCAGAGTTCAAATATTTCCTCTATAATGGTAGTTGTTTTGATAACTTTATATAAATGAATAATAATTAAAGAAACATTTTGTATCTAATTTTTTTGTGCATCAAGAGATATGTGGAAAGTTTAAATTCTCATAAATAATCTTTCCTCAATTTTATATGTGTAAACATACCCATTATCTTACTTAAAATTAATGGGTCTCCAATAAATAGGTCATAATAACTTAGCTCTTATATTTTATGTTTTATCTCCTTTTCCACTTGCATGTTTTATTTTGAAATGTAAGTTTATCATAGTCACATTTTGACCATTATTGGTGTCTATTGGGTGTTAAAATTAAAATTAAATGAAATTTATGAACTCCATGTGGCTTATTGAAAATTATTATTGACTAGCATGTAAATAAATTATATATTTTTCTCAAGGAAAATAATACAGATGAAGAAGATCAACTTATGCACTTGAAATTGTATATTTACTTATATGACATACCACTTATCCTTCCATATGAATTTCCCATCTTGGTTGTTCCATATAAAATGTTTTATTTGAATATTAGTAATTTTAACCTTAACAAAGTAATTTATTTTCCATATTAGCTTTTTATTCACCCCATAACTTCATCATGTTTTAAATTATTTTTATCTGGTATACCTTTTACATATATTAATTGATTAATTACATTTTTATACTTTTCATGGATAAAGAAATTCCATTTTTCTCCTTTAAATTGATACAAATATCTACCATTGTATTTATTGAAGTAGTTGACAAAGTTGGTTAACCATGTGTTGGAGATACTATTGTAATGTGTGTAGATTTATCTAAAAATGTATGTATGCCTTGACTTAATGATGCACTATAGGTAGTATTATTAATTCATGAGCCTCCAAGAACATAAGTCATAAGCTAAATTATCCATATCTTTGTATGTGAAAAAAATGGATAAATTAGTATACCTTGCTAGTTTAGCATGTGCCCATCATATTTTACAATTTATGCAACATGTGAGACTATTTTATAACTCATTTTAGTTTTATTTCCTTTTTAATTTTGTATTTTTTATATTTCAATAACTCTTGGCACCTAAGAAACTCAAGACTAAACTAGGCCTATCATGGATTTTGGTATTTTTAGCACCTTGGGTACTCATGTATCTTTGGATAAGTTCCACATGGAAATGAAAGATACATCAAATTAGATTTATTTTTTAGTCTTAAAATAGTTTGTTGACCTCACCATAAATTTCACACTTATTTGGGACTTTATGGGCTAAACATACCTTGAAAACCTTATACATATCAGGGTTTTATGGATTATATAATAACTAATGAACTTGTAGACACATTAACCTAATATTGAAATGCTTAACAATGTTTATTTTTGACATCCTTATATTACTTGGCATGTTTTCCATTTCACTAACTTGAAATATATAATAGATCCTTCACTATATTGAAAACATATAAAATATCATGCATACATAATTATTATAACCCCATTTATTCATATTGAACCTATATATACCAGTAAGGCATTTAATATTACTCTTTTATTTCTTGGATATGACTAATCTAGGTCAAATATGGTCATACTAAAAACCTTGTCCCCTAGTTTGGTCTTGTACCCCATGTTATAACAATCACTTTTTCAAATAAATATGTTTTACAAAATGTATCTTGTGCATTTTGTAAATTTAGCTAGAAAAATTAGTGTAAATATATTCCTATGAAAACACATCAATGAATTCACTTGAAATACCGTATAAATATGATTTAAAATTATTTTACACTAAGAAAAAGATAAATATTTATTCTAATTTCAAATTTTCTAGTTCTAATAGTCATAGGCCAAGTTTGAATTTTTTTAATTTTAGGTAAATTACATCCATTTTGAATAATGTTTATCAATATTATAGCAATAATCATATTATTTCACAATCATAGATCACAAAATCATAAGAGGGAAAACTAATTTTTCCTAAGGTACATTTGTGCTATGTAGGCAACACTCAAATTATGCATGTTTTTCTCAGGGTAGCTCAATTATTCCCTAAACCCTATTTCCCCATTTTTTTCATTAGATATATATAAATTGTTTATTTTGAAATAACAAGTGGTTTTTATAGGTATTATGTGCATCTATTTTTCTCTGACACATAATAAGATAACCTTGATTTACTAGTGTATAGATCTAGATCAAAACTTTAGTTGCCCAATCAACCAGGACATAGACATAGTAAACACACAAGGTTGCAATATGCCCTTGTTCTCCTTCTGCATCCTTGTCCCAATAAATTTTAATTTTTTTAAGATGTGACACTATTTTTGGGTCTTTTTAAATAATTCCTAGTTACAATCATATTACATATTCAACATTAATTTTTTTAAGGAAGATTTCATATCCTTAGGATTATGTATTATTTTATCTTATTACAAATTATGTAAAATTTTATAGAATAATATATTTTCATATTAGATATGTATATTATAATATTTATAATTTTAATAGTTTAATATATATGAACTTTATTCAATAAATTAAAATATATTAAACATTCATGTGAACCCACATTTTATTTTGAACATTGTTTCCTACTTGCTTGATTTTTATCCTAGGATTCAAATAAATTTGTATAAATTCTTTATAATAAAATAAAATATCCATCAACCTTGGATATAATATTTATTCAACCTTGTATTTAATTTGACATTGAATTATTTTGGTTTGTCACCTTGGATAAATATGACATTGAAGCTATTTATGTTGACCTTGGATTAAAATTTATTGATATCTATATACACAAATATTTATATTTTCTTTTTATTTATTTTCTATTTACTTGTGATTTTTTAAAAAACTATGTTATCATAGTTTTAAAACTACTTAGTGACTTTTGTGAAGGGATATGTGGTTTTATATTTATAATAATCATGGAATGAGGGGTTTACCCTAGTATTCATATCCATAGTACGACACTAAACATAGAGTTTCATTTCCACATACCTCATGGTATATCATAAATTCCTAAGGTCATTTGTGTATACCATATGAATCCTCTTTTATCCATTTGATTTATGGTGCACCTAAGTGGAGTGTATTCTAAGGGAATTTTCTCTCACCATACCCTTAGAAGTGGGATTAGTGGGATATATGCATAGTTTTTACTTATGTCATTAGTTATACAAAACACTGGGTTGGATTTAATTAATTAATGAAAATGTATATTTAAGATCCCACACAATAATTCAAACCCTTACCTAAATAACCCTCATACCTTGATTTTTTATTGTATTATATCCATAGTCATTAACTCCTTTGTACATGATAGATTATTTGATAGTAATAATCATTTTATTTATTCCATATTTTTGTATCTAAATTCATTGTATATATCATGGCTATTCAAGTTTCATTTTTCTATAACAATGTTGTTCCTTTTACATATGATAATTAATGGACAAATCATAATAAGAAAAAATTATGAAAGAAGCATATATGCATGATTTTAATTTTGATGATATATAAATGAAGAGACAATATGATTTTTATGCATATTTGGAGCATGAGTCTATAAAAATAAATTCACCTCTATAATCTTGTTTAAATTCACCTTCTAATAATATAGATTAAAAATATAAATTCAAGTCTCAAATAAAGCAACATTTAGAGGTAAAACTATCAAAGCAAAATCAAAGTAGTTTCAAAAAAAGATTTATTAATAAATTAATTTGAAATGAAGAATCAATTTTTAAAGTTATTATTTTATAAATAGTGGATATTGAGCCTACATGTCATAGGTCCTCCCCATTTACAACCAATGAGGATGGACTTCATTCATCTTCCCTTAATACATCACTAGCTAAAATTAAAATCCTAATGAGGTCAACATATCCCCATTTTTGAAAAATGGGGACCCATGTGTCAAATTATACAAATTTATGCCTTCAAATTGAAAATTAACTTTATCAAAGTGTCATTAGCATTTTTTCACATTATTTTTATTTGAATATCATCCATACCATGGTCTGACTGACTCTTTTATTCGTGATTATGCTTTAATCTTATCCAAGGTGCTAACATTAGATATTTATGTTTTAGGCTACAAGTTTAATGGATCCCATTTGGGAATGAACATTCTTAGGGTTTTTGTGCTTCAATGTTTAATTGATCCTTTACTATCCTTGGTCTATAATTGAATAATATTTTTAAAACCTGGCCTAATGTTTTACTTGGACCTTTTAAATTAAAATTTGAATTTGGAGGTAGCTTTTTACGTGGGAACCTTTTAAATAGTGCTATGGGCTTGGTTTATTTTTATTTTCTAAGGCTTAGTCATGTTTTCCAACATGAACAAACCTTAATCTAACATCCATCCTTAGTCCCTTTTATGTCCCGATCCTCCTTGGTCTTTCTATTATTTTCAAGGTCCTTTTTTTATATGTTTCTACCTTTTAGGCATATCTTTTCAAGATTTTCCTTTAGAACTTTTTCCCAAAGGAATTACCCTTTAGGGTTTATGTTTTGGATCCTTTGTCCAAGTACTTTCAAGATTTTGGTCAAGAATTATTTTGGGACTAATGAAATTGGTCTATTCCTTTGGACTTATCTATGTCAGGACAATTGTTTCAGACATTTTCTTTGAAATAATTTCCTCATGGGCTTATTCTATCAAGGATTTTATCTGACAAAATTTCCCTTTAACCTCTTTATACTTACCCTTCTACATATTTATTTTAGATTTATTATTTTTTGAATTGATCCTTTAGGATTTTTGTTTTAGACATTTTGTCTGACATAAAAAGCTGAAAACATCTTTCTCACAACAAATTTTTTTCAACTCTTTTTGAAAGTGACCTTTTCCTTAATAAAATTATCCTTTAGGATTTTTGTGAAGGGCACATACCCTCCAGGTTTTTTGGAATGTCCTTCAGATTTTGAATATATTATTCAAGATTTTTTTAAGGGTCACATTATCTTTAGAATTTCCCTTTAAGATTTTTGAAATGGTCCTTTGCCTTCCTTAATTATCATTTGGATTATTGAAAGTGTCCTTTGGGCTTTGTGTAAAGTACCCTTCAAAAGTTTTAAAATAAACATTTTCCCTCCAAGATTACTCTTCAAGATTTTTGAAATGGTCCTTTTCCCTACCAAATTTCCTTTTAGACTTTTGAAAGTGCCCTTTTACCCATGAGAAGTGCCCTTCAGGACTTTTGTCTCAGGAAAATGCCCTACCAAGTGTTTGTGCCATAATCCTTTTAATATTTTAGCCTAAGACTTTAGATTAATCCTTATTTTTACAAAGTGAAATGAGAACATTAATATGAGGCTTTATCTTAAATTATTATTATTCTCATGCCCTAACTTTGATATTTCCTATTGTCTATAAGAACCGATCTTGCTTGGATTAATATACATGTTTTGGATGATCAAGGCTTCACCCCTTTCCAATGTCACTAAAGCTTATTGATTGTGGTGTAGGATCAATGGAATATAGTTTGGAAATAAGCATGTTTAATGTTTAATCTAATCTTTATCTATCATTACTTCAAGATTAATTGGATTCATGTTTAATCCATGCTTAATGTTTTAACATAGGTCCTCTTTTTAGAATTGAATTCAAACTTGCATGGGGATAATTATCATACCATGAACTTAGTTTAATTTTTATCCTAAAATTTCATCATTTTTTTCAACATAGCCAAACCTTAAGCTAAAAATCATAGCTTGGTATAAATAATTACATGATCCCTTTGTTAAAAGAGATTAGCCTAAAGCCTTATCTTAAGGTTTATCATATTTATCAGTATAATGAAAACCTTAGGCTACACATTTAGGCTACATCTTTTTATTTTTTGAGGGGTCTTTTTTGTTATGTTCCTAACCCTAGTCTAAAGTATTTATTATGAGTCTTTTTAAATTAAAGGATCCCATATATTATGTTCAACACTTAGCTTAATTTTTTATCCTAAGTTTCAAGCTTAACTTTAATTCTTCTATGCAAGATCAATGGTCAAAGCTTAATTTTTTATCCTAAGTTTCAGGCTTAACTTTCATTCTTCTATGCAAGATCAATGGTCAACATTTAAGGGAAGGAGAAAGATCGAATGGAGAAAGATCAATGATAAAAATCCATGGTCCTAGTTTAAACATCAATCACTTATTAGGATCAATGACTCACACTTAAGTGGAAGATCTTAATCAAATAAAGTGTATATGGTAAATGTTTCAATAAGACCCCCAAGATAGTAAGAAAGTGACAAGTGTCATAGTTGAAACTAATGAACATTGAGAAACCAATGGTAGTTTATCCCATGGATCATGATCAAATGACTCGTGTTCACTTAGATGGAATAGATTTGATAGAGTGATTTTAATGTTGAAAATTCAAGTAGTGGTCCCCAACTTAAAGCCTGAACAAGTTTAGATGATCGATGATATGCATTACAATGTACACATCTAATCAAATAGATCAAGTTAAATGAAGACTTTTCAATTGAAGCTCTAAGTTAACATGAGAATACCATGTGGTAAAATTATATGAGCTAATAGAACTAATAGATGTAGATCTTAGAAGGCCCATAAAACTACCAAGTGGCATAAATTTGGGGCTTAATACACATTAAAGCTCAAACACCTTTTGAATATCAATGGTCCATGTTGATTCATACCCACTATATCAGATGGTGTATGATCAAATAGTAATTTTAAATACATCTTATATCAAATGTGATAATGACACATGTCATAACCACATATAATATAATACAGGTAGCTAATGGCTTTTAACTCTTGAGATCAAGATCAATGAGTGGCAGCGATCTATGCAAATTAATCGAATAGTGAAAGATGAAGGGAATATTTTAAAATGAAAAGGTAACTATTTAAACATTGATGAGTAATTTTGTCATGAAAATGCCATAAAGTGTCAGGGGATCTGAAGCTCTACCAATTAGAGCACAATTGATTACTTTCTTATATGCAATTAAACACGGAATTATACTAGAATGATAAAGTAGCTAGAAACTTGAGACAACAAAGAATTTGAGAGACAATACACACTCTTGTATTAAATAATACTAGAAGAAAATACAATAAGGAAGATGCCACTTCTTCCTCCACCTTAAAGGCTTGCCACACCTCAAGACCTTCTTCCCTCTCTCTCTTGCTCAACACAACAACTCTAAACCCTGAGTTGCTATCCCTCCTTGAATGCTTCAGCTGATCTCCTTGACCTTACACCTGTAGATCTCCTTGACCTTGCTAGCTTCAATGCCTTTACTTGCCTTAGAATTCATTTACAATACATGCCTTATGGGTCTATAAATAAGATCCCATGCTTACAAAAAATAGAAGTCTAACAACTAAAATTAGACACACAACCCGTGACTTAAATTAGCCCCTTAGCATGAAAACACTTGGTTCAACTAACTGACTGTTCGTCAACAACATTTCCAAAAATACACAGGCGATCGACGCCGGTCCCTGCTGGTCTGGTGCTGCCGACGTCGGCCGACTTCCTGCCATTGCCGGTCTCCTTCTCCACTGCACTTGACCGACGTCAGTCATACTGCCGATGCCGGTGGCTCTGGTTCTTCAGCATCCTTCCTTCTAGTGTCTGCAAATAGTTGAAGCTTTTAGCTCCACACCACAACAATCTCCCACTTAGAGATAAATAGCTGTAACTTGTACTTGTACCTGTACACCATCTATTTTGTTCCTTAGGCTCTGTATCCCTCTTCAATGTCACTCTTGAAGACCAACCACCACGCAAACCTGTGATGTAATCCCTGTATCTTATGCCACAAGAATTTTGCTGCTCCCAAATTCTCCATGACATACTTCTGAACCAACTTTACCCTTAGCTCAAAAAACTCCCTGTATATGAGACCCTGCAACAAGTAACACAATACAGTAACAGGATAATGTAGCTAATATTATCCAATCTAGTAAAGATAAAATACAATGGTCAAACCTCCATTGTTTTGCAGCATAATCAAGACCATATACCATAGCCTTCTGTCTCATGTATCCATCCACTCTCTCTCTAAAATGGGAATCCATCCCTCTATCCAGTGCTTTCTTCTAGCTGACAACACTACCAACAAATACCTGTTTGGTTCTCCAAGGACTCACACTCCTCATCTATGCCAAGCTCCCACTGTTTCTGGATTCTACTTGCATTGCTTCTTCCACCTTCCTAGTTCATGACTATCAGTAAGCAATATAAAGAAGGTGAACAACGAATATGAGGTTTGCGTACCTTTCTTGACCTTCACATGGGTGTTTGAGACTTAGTAATTCACCCAACATCCGTTCCAGTGACCAATCTAGGTCATCTCCCAGTCTGCTTCCGACTGATGTCAGTTCCCTGCACTGACCCTGACTGTCGACGTCATTTCCCTGGCTGACGCCGGCATCCCTCCTATCGATGTCGGTCCTTATGACCAATGTCAGACTTCTCCAGTCTAACCTACCAACCCTACTGGTCTGCACATGACCGATGTCAGTATCTGGATGACTGACATCAGTGCCAAGCTACCGACATCAGTGTCTATGTGTTCCTGTAAGTGATGAAATTTTCATCTGCGAGCTCTTCTTGGATCAAACCTCTGTCCATGCTGCCCTGCTCAGACTTATTCAGCCCCTGTGACTGATCTCTGTCCTTCATCTCCTCCAAAAACACCAAGGCTTCTTTGTTCCTGTCAAAGGCATCAAATTTACTCTTTCTGCAATGAACTGTATCTGTGCACATACCTTTTAAATCAAGAACTTCCATTCCCTTCCTATTCTTGTGACCAAGCCTATTAGGCCACATCTTCGAATCTACACCAGAAGTGGAATCAGTAATACAAGTAGACAGATAAAGAGAATCTACTTTCTTACCTCTTGCTAGAACAAGTGCTCCCTTGGTAACCTTCCAAGAATCTACTGTGAGGGTTATTGTGCATCCCTCATCTCCCAACCTTCCTATAGAAATTAGACTCTGCTTCAGAATTGGAACATGCATGACCTCTTTCAACACCCACGTGTTGTCAATCTGCAATCTCAGCTGCACTTTCCCTTTGCCAACTATCTAACAAGGTGTACCATCCCCTAAATAAAGAACTCCAAAGTCTCCCTGTTCATACTCGTAGAACAAATCTCTATTTGGGGATGCATGACAAGATGAACCAGAATCTAAAATCCATGATCCTACCTGACTATCTGAAGAAAGTATGAGAGCATCCTGCATCATAATATTTGCATCCTTTGCTTCTCCCATACCTGCATGTTGATTCTCTTTATCTCTCAACCAACACTCCTTTGTATGTCCTTTCTTTCCATAAAACCAATAGGTAATACCTTTGGACTCGGATCTCCTTCCCGACCTTGATTTCCCTTGCTCAACCTTTTCCCTTTGCCTTTCCCTACTTTCTGCACTTAGAGCATTCCCTGATGATTCACCTGTGCTTCTCCTGCGTATTTCTTCATTCAAGATCACACTCACAACATCATCAACTTTTAAGATTTTAGAAGTAGATGCAGAATTACTTACTACCATAACCATACCATCCCAACTTTCAGTCAAAGAACATAAAATCAAGAGAGCCTTTACCTCATCATCAAAAATAATATTGACTGAAGCTAATTAGTTTACTAAACCATGGAAATCACTGAGATGAGTATGTACCGATCCACCTTCCTGCATTTGCAAAGTAAATAGCTGCTTCATAAGATATACCTTATTAGAAGCAGAGGGCTTTTCGTATAAATTCGCCAAGGACTTTATCAACTCTTCCATTGTCTTACACTATGATAAGCTGGAAATCACAGATGATGCAAGGCTCAACCTTATGGAACCTAGAGCCTTCTGATCAAGAACGTTCCATTCTTCATCCTTCATATCTGTGGGCTTGCATGCAACCCCACCCAATGGTAAGTATAGATCCTTCTGATACAGATAATCCTCAATCTTCATCCTCCAATGTTGATAATTCTTTCCGTTAAACTTCTCCATTCGTAGCTTACTTTCTCCTACCATTGCTGAACTCCCACTCAATCAGAAGACCCTGTGAATGACCTGTAATCAAAAACAATACCCTGCTTCTTGCAAACTGTAGCTCTGATACCACTTGTCAGGGGATCTGAAGGTCTACCAATTAGAGCACAATTGATTACTTTCTTATATGCAATTAAACACGAAATTATACCAGAATGATAAAGTAGCTAGAAACTTGAGACAACAAAGAATTTGAGAGACAATACACACTCTTGTATTAAATACTACTAGAAGAAAATACAATAAGGAAGATGCCACTTCTTCCTCCACCTTAAAGGCTTGCCACACCTCAAGACCTTCTTCCCTCTCTCTCTTACTCAACACAACAACTCTAAAGCCTGAGTTGCTATCCCTCCTTGAATGCTTCAGCTGATCTCCTTGACCTTACACCTGTAGATGTCCTTGACCTTGCTAGCTTCAATGCCTTTACTTGACTTAGAATTCATTTATAATACATGCCTTATGGGTCTATAAATAAGATCCCATGCTTACAAAAAATAGAAGTCTAACAACTAAAATTAGACACACAGCCCGCGACTTAAATTAGCCCCTTAGCATGCAAACACTCGGTTCAACTAACTGACTATTCGTCAACAGCAGTTCCAAAAATACATAGGCGATCGATGCCGGTCCCTGCTGGTCTGGTGCCGCCGATGTCGGCCAACTTCCTGCCGTCGCCGGTCTCCTTCTCCACTGCACTTGACCGACGTCGGTCATACTGCCGACGCCAGTGGCTCTTGTTCTTCAGCATCCTTCCTTCTAGTGTCTACAAAAAGTTGAAGCTTTTAGCTCCACACCACAACATAAAGGTGCGAGGATGATGCCACAATCAAAAATCAATGAAAACTAAAGATTTAGTAAACCTATAAAAAGCAAATACCATTACAAGATCTAAGGCATAATGCTCACTTAATCCCAAATGTTATCATCATTTGAGAACTATGAAATATTTGAGTAAGCCCCAACTTAACTTGGTATTTATCATAATCAAGTATAAAGATCTAAATTAACATCTGTATGAAGATGACCTAAACCATAATCAACTAGTGGGTCGTAAAATTAGATGAAACAAAAATGTTCTTTTCTTAACAAGCATTGTATAATATTTTGAAATAAGATATTCTTTCTATGTATACATGTACAATTTGTAGGATCATGTTGTTTATAACTTAATCCATTAGAAAAATTGTTTATTTTAGAATAGAAAAAAGGACACATTTCCTATACACTTGTATAAATGTATTTGAAAGAGACTAACTAACATGCTAACTTGTATATTATAAAAGGAGGATTATCAATTGTCCAAAGGGGGTAGTTATTAGAACCAAATTACTTTGTAAAATTTGAGTAGTTAATATAAGCAAGGAATTCTACAAATATTTTCTAGCATTTGCTTATGTGAAGTGGTATATGGTTTCTCTCTCAGTTATATAGTTTCACTTTCAAATTTTAATGGTTCTTATAAATTCTTGGTGTGTAAATTTGATTATAGAGTTATTAACATGTGTCAATGTTAGGTTAATTGAATTTTCTCTAGTTTTATTCATTTTATTTGATCTACATTTGTAGATGTGCATTAGCTATCTACTTATAAGGGTAAATTTTTTAAGTAAACTTGGTTTTGATTTACATTATGTCCACCTTCCTTATAAGTCTACCTAATGCATGATGTGATTTGGGATTAAGATGTTTCATGTTACACATTGTTTAAGTACATATCTAGATGAAATCCAAATTTTATCATAATGTCTAAAATAAGACCACCAACATCTTTCTTTCTACCCTACCCTTCCTTTTGCTTCTTTTTTAATTAGATCACCTTAGTTTAATGATCATTGTAAATATCCATCCTAGATTAGTTCTTGATTATAGTTCATTATTCTTAGAATAATTACTACATATTTCATATATATCTACTATTTGGGCCATGGTGGCTCCCAACTAGCAACTAATATAAATATTGTGAAATGGTCACTTGTTCTACCTCTATTTCATGAACATATAGTAGGATTATCACAACCCATAACTCATGCATTGAATTATTTGAATTATAGAATCAGAAGTGTTATTTAAACACTATGGGCACCTATGGTATATATTTAGGCATTAACAAGAGGAGCTTCACTAATTTTAAAAGGTGGGCCTAGTTAGATCTTTTTGAATTTGTAGAATCTTTTATCATTTTGGTGAATCATGTCCAAAGATTGATGTATTCTTTGAATATTTGTGCTTATTTTAGTATAATTATGTAAATATCATTGATCTTTATGATTTCAAACCAATCTTTGGGATTATTTTATCCAAAGATCAATATTATATGAATATCCATACACATTCATGCAAAGGTGGTTCATGCTTTGTGTATTTCCCACATTTAAGGTTAGTAATAGCAATTTGGTACAAAGATTGATTGGTTATTTGAAAATTTGAGTTTATTCAAACTTGTAATTATATATATATATATATATCCATTTAATTCATCATTCTATATGTATCTTTGAGCTTACTTAGTTAAATATAGTCATGTTTTACATATATTTGTGCAAAATTGGCTTAACATGCAAACTTAATCATTATACTTTGTAAAGATCAGTTTGATGCATCATATTTTAAACAAGTTTTAGGATAAAAAGTTGGAATTTCCCAAGGTGAGGTTTAAGTGAGAAAAATTCCCAATGTCTCAAACACTTCACCTATTAAAAGTACTCATGTGTTCAAGGTATGGCTTGGTTAGGTGGTTCTTTAATTAATGTGCCAGGTATATTGCATGATCTTCCACAAAATCTTGAAAGATATTGACCTTATTTCAATCCTACTAATGTTGTCACTACTGAAAAACATATTGATTCATTCAAGTCTACTTTGAGATTGTTAAATGTTGTTCATGAAGATGTAGTATGTATATTATTCCCATTTACATTCTAAGATGTTGCATATGAATGGTTCTTTAACCTTCTATAAGACTACATTACCAATTGGGATGACTTTAATAATGTTTTCATTTACTAATTTGGAAACAATATTAGTCCTTATGTCTTGTATCAATAGTTCATGATAATTAAAAGGGATGTTAATGAAAACATTAGAGTCTTTAACACTTGGTTCTAAAAAATGTTTAGTATAACCATAGCCTCTTATAGACCTAATGAGGTTTTAGCCTTAGAAACTTATAAGGATGTTATAGATCCCATGACCTTTGTGTTCTTGAAAATATCTCTTTTAGTCATAAACACATTGACCCAGGCCTATTATAAATCAATGATCATTAATGACCAAATGCAACCCTAAGGTTAGATGAGGTATTCAATGCCTAATATCAATCCAAATTGGCCTATATAAAATGTCATTCCTAGTATACCTACATTAACACCAGTCCAAAACCATTTTCACTTGATTCATACATATCTTAGACAAAATATAAAGTTCTTGAATGACACTATGAGTGGATACCATCCACAAAATCAAGGAACTCTAATACCCATAGCCATTATAAATGTTCCAATTTGTGAACCTGAGACACCAAAAAATTCAAATGACTTGATATTAGAAATGGTCCAAAAATTGATGACTAACTTTTTTCAGTTACAAAAACAAGTAGGAAATATAGGGGAAGGATTTAGTAGAAACTGTGCTTCTCAAATGTTCAATAGGCTTCTAAATGAGTTTCATGATAACAAAAATAATGTGTCATCTAAAAGTATACAAATGAGTTTCTATTATATTGATTTATCTAATCATTGAAATGTTTTTGAAACCACTAAAATTGTGCTTAATCAAGACTTTATTGCAGGGACATCTAGGTTTGCAAGAACTTCTAAATATTTCATGCAAGATTTTAATTTTCCATTTGAAGATGAAGATGAGCCAAGTGAAGAAGTTGCATCTAAGAGGAATTGTATTCCTAAACATTTGAAATAAATTACAATTAAGGATTAAGAAGACATCATCATTAAAACATCTTTAGATGAAGAAGAAGAGTTGCTATAAATGTATATGGATCAATTACAAGATGATATTTATTCAAAAGGTGGTCAGAATGACAACCCACATATTTACTTTTGAAATGGAGAATACCCCTAAAGAAGATGATCACTGACAAAAGGCATACCATGATTTATTAAAAGGAATCAAAGAGATGAAGATGGTAGATGATGGGATAGAATAACACATGGATGCTTCATTTGAGGGGTTCACCAATGATCTAGAGTTACTAGAAGATGATAATATTATAGAGGACCTATTGGCCATGTTTGGCCCACATACCAAGTATGTGCCCAGTTGCTGATGGTCTTAATGTAGAGAAAGAGGTAGAGTTCATGATTGGTCAAATGATAAAAATGGCTTAGACTATCTTTGGATGGAAGGACTACAAAATATGAAGATCATGAAGCTCACAAAGCTTTTGAGACAATTTAAGTTCACTTAAATTTTAATTCATCAATTTCCAAGGATAGGTCCAGAGCTGCAAAGGCTCTATGTAATGTTAGAAATGTTTTGGAAGAGTATAAGAGTGCATGGTATTCATCTAGTCCACTCATTCCATCTGGAGCTTATCTAGACATTTTGTTTCAATGGAAAAATGTTGAGTGACCATTTTGATGATACTATATATCACACATGTGGATGAGTTGAGAATAAATAATCATATGGGTCTTTTCATTTTAGAGTTTAGTTCATATGAGCCAAGTTACGACTCACATGATAAAGCACAAAAAAAATACACATTTTCAAATTTTGATCTTAACACAAATTCCTAAGTTTCCATAATCATTTAAGACTAGACCATCATCAATATGTCATGCAAGATCACATGAACTAGTCAAATTCAATATTTTACAAAAGCACGTAAAAAGCTCAAATGGATAATAGATCAAAAGGGTTTATTCCTTTCAGAATTAGGTGTATTCTTTACAAGTTTAGTATTCCCATGATATTTGAAATTCAAGTTATAAAATTACAAAATTTGTCAAAAATGGTAGACATATGTGCAAACATCATTTTTATGACCCAAAAAGTGACTCTTTAGATCCAAAATCCTTGGTGGGATCCTAAGAAGGAATGCATAGCTGACAAGTGTCAAGTGTATGGGAGATTGAACAAGTTAAATCATCAGTGAATCCTAGTGACCAATGAGAAATCAAAATTTGGGTAATGGGTCCCAAAGATCCATGGTCCATATTTAATCATATTTTAAAATTTGATGGAGAAAAATAAATTCAAAGGGGTCAATGATCTATGTCAATTGCCTACAACTAATAACAAAGGGATGAGCTAGGATTTTCAATGAAATTCAATGAATAAAAATGGACCTAACTTGATAAGTAAAGCCAAAGGACTTGAACTTAGGTTTGAATTAAGTGGTAAAAAAGTAAATGAAATGAGTTTGATGTGGTCTCAGATGGGACTAGACATCGAATAGAGTGTTATATATATATATATATATATATATATATATATATATATATATATATATATAGGAAAACCAATATCCTTAGATTAGTTTTCACCTATAGTTGTTTCCATCGAGGATCCAAGGCACAAGTAGATATATAATTAATGAGAAGATCATCCCAAGTCATGTCCTCAACAAACCATCACTTAGAATAGACATGGCATGTCCTTGGTAGTTTGAAGATATGAGTATTTATCCTCATAATGAAATCTAGTGGAAGATCCAAGGAAATAGAGCTTGGGGATTTGGAAAGTAGTTGGAGCATTCATTTTTGGCAGGATCATGACTTGCCAATTTATGCAAACTCTTGGCTTTTAGTGAATCTTGTTCAAATAATGGAATGATTTGAAGGCCATCTTCATAAATCACAAATATATTGCTCATAATAACCTATTCTTATTAGACCAAAAGCTTGGTGAAATATCTCTTGAAGCTAAGAACTCATTAATTATCATGAACAATGTGCTCCCCCTTTCTCTCTCTCTTTTACCCCTTCTATATTATCCCTTTATTTCATTTTTATAAAGGGTTCTCAAATTTTAGTTTTTTTTAATCTTTTTTAGAGATGGGACATTCCTTGAGATACTAAAAAGTGTGTTTAGCTTTATTAGACTCAACCCTATCAAGCATTTGTAGGAACTAACTCTTAATGCAATAAGGACTTTCTTTACCTATCCTTTGCCTTGAATTTATGTTTGGAAAGCTATGCATTATGACATTATGTGAAGGATAATCTTCCATGTCTATGGTCCTTATTTTTAACTTTATTTAGGGATATTTCACTTTTTTTTGTAGGTCTATATTAATATTCTATTATGAACCTCTTCTATGAAATACTTATCAAAATTAGTTTAATCTTAAGGTTGTGTAAGATAGTATTGTACTCTATTGATCTAGGGTAGGTTCAAGATTATGGGAGTTTCCCTCTTAAGTTTGGTTCATATCTTGGTTAACATTATTAGGAAACATTATTCTATTTCTAACCCTTTCCCCATGAAGCATTAGGATTAGCTTTAGTTTTAGGTGAGCATCATTGAGGAAGCCAACCTAATCCAAAGGTTCAACCCCACCATAGGTTACCCATAGCTTGGGGTTGTCCCAATATTATAGATTAGTTAGAGAGATCCCAAAAGATATAAGGGTGAATATTAAGCCTATAACAATTTCTAGCATGCCTAGTGGGACTCAAATGCAAAGTAGTGGAAGGAATTATGGTGTTCCCCTTATACATATCAACCTTTATAGGTAGGTTTTCAAACATCAATGGTGACTCTAAGCATCTATTAGTTGGTTAAGTAGTCTAAGTGCCTAATCATCATAATATGGTATGTAAAATTAGTCATATTTTGATTAATATGATTATTCTCTACCTCAACATCACACTTATTAGGCAAATAATGTTTATTTATTCACCCCAAGTGGCCCTCAAATAGCATATCAACCTTGTCATAACCTTTGTCCCTATCCTCCCCCTATACCCTTTCCCACTTAAGAACATGAAGTCATCCCATCATGGATCTTCTCTAAATTTTTTGACCCTAACTATGTTTTCCCCTCATTTATAAGGCCACCCTCTTCTATAACCATCTAAAAGGAAATAAAAGTGTTTGTTCTACAATCATTTCCATCATGTAAAATAGTCTAGAAGGGAATAAAAATGGAGGAAGTGTCAATTGAAGCAGTCTAAGAATCAGTCCTAATAGAGGAAGGGTTAGTTGTACCAAAAAAGAGTCAAAAAATTGTAGCTCATATCAATGATCTTGGTGTACAAGAGTGTTGAGACTCTCTCTCCTTAGTTCAAGAGCCACTTACAAGATCATTCAATGTACCTAGTTAGAAGGATACCCTCCTAAGTTGAAAGTAAGGTGAACTTATTCACCCTCCCACCATCCCCCTTATAAAAGAGGATGCTGATGAGAAGTAAGAGGAAAACCTTTATGAGCCTACTATAGAGGTTAAGCTCAGCTCAAATAGTGAATAGATTGAAGAGTTATGGCAGCATTTGTGCTCAGATTTCTTGAGTGAAATGAAGTAGCTTCATGTTGAAAACTTGCCTAAAGAGAATAGTCCACAAGCTAAACATGGGTTATACCTTAAGTAGACTACTGAAGGTCCATTCTATATAGAAAAAGAAGGGGATTAGAAGTAGGTTCTTGAGGTTGGTCCACTTTAATATGAGGTGTCAGTCGAGGATAACACTGATATATTTGAGATAGGGGAAAGAAAGATAAAGATAAATGTTATGTTTTAAACCTTGGATGGTCAAATCAACCCTCATTTGTAGTTGAAAATCAAGATGAAATCTTGAGTGAGGTTAATTAAGGAGACATCTCAAGTGCTCAAGTGATTCAATTTTATGAGCATACCAATAAAGAGCTTGAAGAGTTATGGTAAAAGTTCAATGCCATATCCAAAGAATTTGAAGAGGCTAAGGGACCTATCATTCTTCCAAAAAGATATGAACATGATGATATAAGAATGAATAGTCCTAATTTACACAAGGATAAAGTGGAATAACATGGTCTTTTTGAACCACTAATTGAACCAAATTTAGTTACTATTAAGATCCCAGATGGATCCTTCATGAAAGACTTTCTCAAGAGTGGAGAGAAACATCAAGGAAGTGCTCACATAGTCCAACATAAACCAATTTTAGAATACATAAACTAGTTCCTATATATTGGAGACATGTTAGTTCCACTCTGTCCACTAGAGAATACATGAAAATCATTGGCCATCAAACTACCAAGTTCACCAATTTTGGTACCTCCAATACAAGGTATTTTCCACTTTATCTATTACAAATAGATGATACTAGAGGTTTCCTTTTTGATCTAGGAGGACTAGTTTTGAAAAGGTCTTGTATATATTAGATTAGGTTATATGTTTTTCTTTAAGTTCCCTTATGCACATTTGTTTAGTAGATTAGCTATTCTTTATTTCTTGGATTTAGCTTTTTGTATTTGCGTTTGTTTTTTAATTTTAGTCCTTATTATTTCAATAGGAAGTTTTAGAAGGAGGTAACCTTGCATCATCTTCATGATCAACTCAGTTATAGAGAGGTAACTCCATGCCTAATGGATCAGATGAGACAAAAAGAATTGGATTCTCAATCATAGAAAGCATGCTTCCTTACGAGTCAGCAACAATGTTGGCCATATTTGGCCCACATACCAAGCATGTGCCTCATTACTAAGGGTCCTGAATTAGAGAAAGATGTAGAGTTATTGATTGATCAAATGATCAAAATGGCTTGGACTAGCTATGGATGAAATGAGTGGAAAAGATGAAGATCATGAATCTCAAAAATATTTTGAGACACTTTAAGCTCAGTTAAAGTTTAATTTTTTAATTTCTAAGGATAATTATAGATTTTTAGAGACTCTATGGATTGTCAAAATTTCTTGCAAAGAGTATGAGAGTGCATGGTATTCATTTTCTCTACTCATTCCATCTAGAGCCTATATAAACATTTGTCTCTCGTGGCTAAAATCTAAGTGACCATTTTGATGTTTCTAGATATCATACATGTGGATGAGTCAAGAAGAAATAATCATATGGGCCTATTCATTGTGTATTCTAGTTCATATTGCCAAGTTTTGGTTCACACGATGAAGTGAAAAAGAAGATACACATGTTAAAAGTTGGATCCTGATGGATAATTTTCTAAGTTTTAATACTTAGCCATTATAGACTAGACCATCATCAAGATGCCATGTAGGATCACATGAACCGATTAACTTCAACATTTTATAAAATCATTTATAAAGCTCAAATGTCTAGTGGATCAAAAGGGTTTGTTATTTTTAGTATTAGTTCCATTCTCTACAAGTTTGGTGTTCTCATGATCTTTGTGCTTCAAGTTATAAAATTGAAAAGTTGGTAAAAAAATGGCAGATGTCTATGCAAACATCATTTTAAAAACCCACAAAGTGATCATTTGGATCCAAAATCCTTGGAGAGAAATTGAGAAGGAATGCGTGGCTAACAAGTGTCAATATTATAGGAGCTTGAGTAAGTCAAATGGTCATCAAATCACTAGGACCAATGAGAAACCAAGCTCAAGGCAATGGGTCCCAAAGATCCATGGTTTATGTTTAATCCGATTTCAAAATCCAATGGAGAAAAATATAGTTAAAGGGGTCAATTACCCAAATTGTTTACTTATAGGCAATATCAAAGGGATGAACTGAGATATTCAATGAAAGTTGACTAAGCAAAATGGACCTGACTTGACAAGTAAAGCTAAAGGACCTAAACTTAGGTTTGACTTGAGTTGGCAAAAAAAGTAAAGGAGCTCAATACAGACTCAGATGGGACCAGACATCAAACATAATGCTATATACATATATAAAACTATATGAAAACTAATATACTTATATTGGTATCACCTATATTTATTTAGATCCAATATCCAAGGCACATAATAGATATGTAATTAATGAGAAGATCATCCCAAGTCATTTTTTATAAAAACTACCACTTAGAGTAGACATGATGTGTCCTTGGCAGTTTGAAGATATGAGGATTTTATCCTCATAATTAAATCTAGTGTAAGATACAAGGTAGTAGAACTTGGGGATTTGGAAAGTATTTGAATTATTCATTTATATCAATATCATGACTTGTAACTTTTTACAAACTCTTGTCTTCTAGTGAAGCTTGTTGAACCAATGGAATGACTCAGGGGCCATTTGGGCAAATCACAAATATCTTGCTCATTATAACCTATTCTTACTGGACCAAAATCTTGGTGAAATATCTCTTAAAGCTAATGAATCATTTATTATCATGAACAACATGATCCCCCTTTCTCTCTCTCCTCTCCCCCTTCTCTTATATTGTCCCTTTCATCTCATTTTGTAAAGGGTTCTCAGATTTTATAATTTTTTTTTATCTTTCTAAGAGATGGGACATTCTTTGAGATACTACAATGTATGTTTAGCTTGATTAGGCTCAAACCTATCAATAATTTGTAATAAATACCTCTTAATGCAATAAATACTTTCTTTACCTATCTTCCACCTTGAATCTATGTTTGGCAAGCTATGTATTATGGCATTGTGTGAAGGAGAATCTTCCTCATCCATGGTCCTTCTTTATAAATTTGTTTAGGATGTTTTAAATACTATTTGTAGGTCTAGATTAGTGTTCTATTTTGAACCTATTCTATGAAATACCTACGTAAATTACCATAATCTTAAGGTTGTGTAGGCTAGTATTGTCTTCTATTGATCTAGTGTGGGTTTGAGCTTATGGGATTTTCCCTTTTAAGTTTAGTGCATCACCTAGTTAACTTTATTAGGAGTCATTATTCTCTTTCTAACACTTTTCCCACTAATCATTATCTTAAATTTAGTTTTATTTAAGAATCAATGAGGAATTTGGGATACTTTGGAGGTTTAGCCCTACCATAGGTTACCCGCAGCCTGGGGTTGTCCTAATATTATAACTTAGTTGGAGAGAGCCAGAAAAATCATCTCTAAGAGTGAAAATTAAGCCTATAATAGGTCCAAAACCAAGATAATATGGAGCTTAATTTCATATAAGAGATGCCTCCCTTCACTAAAAATGAAGATGAGTCGAGAGAAATGGATCAAGAGTTATCATATGACTCCATCAAAGGGTCAAAAATATGTCACCAACATGTTTATGATGATGATATTCTTGATTAAATTCATTCAATTGATCAAGATGAAGAATACTTTTGGGAGGACTTGGAATATTTTTTTCCAAAGATTGGTAGTCCAAGCCCACTTTAAAAATAACCTAATAAAGACATCAATCTAAGGATACTAGCTAAGTTACCATTATTGAGTGAAGATGATATAATCCACTATATATCTATGGATGAAGCAGAACTAGCACTCCTACTACAAAGTAGAAGAATTTGGGAAGAAGATGATTGGGTCTTAGATTCATATCTTTGATCCATGCATCTATTAATACTAATAAGATAATAAGCTACATCACCTATAAAACACAAGCATACAAGTGTTCCCATCCACAAGAAGATGCCATGGAATGGAAATAAACATGCTTCAGGGTTTTGTATTAGATTAAATAATTTTCCATTTGATCTTGGAGGTAAGTACTCTATGTAGCTAGTATAGGGCTTAGTTTAGTTTGCTTCTTGTTCTTTCTTTCTTACTTTTTTATTTCACATCCCTTGTTTTTATATTGTGCTTTTTTATATTTGTTTGTTTTTTCTTGCTTTATTCCTTTCTTTTTAAATAAGTCCTTTTGGACAATTCTCAACTCAAGTTTTATCTAGACCACTCAAGAGCTTCATAGTTCAAATATGTAGGTATGACTTCTAAACTCTAGTTGATCATGGTGTTGGAATAAGAGATTAATGTTTTAATTTAGATAAACTAGCAAAGACTGATGGATGAGTTAATTATTTCTTGAGATTTTAAAATTTGTTCTAATTTATGCTTGGTTTAATAAGGATTGCACATGTAGTATGAAAAGATTAAACTATTAGAACATGGTCATGCTTAAACTATTAGGACAAGGTCATGCTTGTACTGAGAAAACATTAATTAATTGGGACAAAGTTTACAACCAAAGATGATTGTCTAAAAATCAAACACTTGACCAAAATCCCTAAACCTAGCTAACCTAGTTCGTAACCTTTACTAAAAAGTAAATTTGACTTAAAAAATAAAAAAATAATATATTATTATAGAATAAAAATATTTATTACTAGAGGTGAGTTTGGTAATCTCCATCAGGGATATGGACAAATGGTTAGTGGTGGAGCCAAAGGCATCTCTATTGAGGCTATGGACACTTGATTAGTAGTAGAATAATGACTAAACCTTCCTTGAGCTAAAGCATGGCTCTTAATTAATATTAAAACATGATAAAAGTCAATGTGAATGATGAAATCCACGAACCTAGAAGTTTTTCCATAAATCCTTTGGAAATCAGTAAGTGGAATCAAAGCACACACACAACATGGCTGAGTTTTGATGTTTGATCCTAATTTTGCATATGTAATATTTATTCTAACCATGAACTCATATTAATAATTGTGCCTCATCAAATGGAATAAGTAACTTAATTATTATTCTAAACTAAAGTCTTTGAATTCTAACATATTACCATGTTTCCCCCAAAAGTTTCCATTTGTTGAGGTCAACATACCCCCATTTCTAAAAAATGGGGACCCATGTGTCAAATTATGTAAATTTGTGCCTTGATATTGAAAATTTACTTAACCTTGTGTCATTATCATGTTTTCACATTAATTTTATTTTAATATCATCCAAACCATGGTCTGGATGACTCTTTCATTCATGATTTAGCTTTAATCTAATCTAAGGTGCTAACATTGGATATTTATGTTTTAGGATGTAGGTTTAATGGAGCCCATCTAGGAATGAACATTCTTAGGGTTTTTTTATTTAATGTTTAATTTATATTTTAATATCCTTTGTCTATAATTTATTAATATTTTGAAACCCTATCCTAATGTTTTACCTCAACCTTTTAAATTAAAATTTGAATCTGGTGGGAGCTTTTTATGTGGGAACCTTTTAAATAGTGTTATGGGATTGGGTTATTTTTATTTCCTAAGGCTTAGCCATGTTCTCCAACATGACCAAACCTTATTATAAAATACATCCTTAGTCCTTTCTATATCCCAATCCCCCTTGGTCTTTCTATTATTTTCAAGGTCCCTTTATTATATGTTTTTACCTTTTAGGCATGTCTTTTCGGGCTTTTCCTTTGGAACTTTGCCCTAAAGGAATTAGCCTTCAGGGTTTATGTTCCAAATCCGTTGTCCAATCATTTTCAATATTTTTGTCAAGAATTTATTGGGACTTATACAATTGGTCTATTCCTTCAGACTTATCTATGGCAGGACAATTGTTTAAAATTTTTTGTCTAAAATAATTTCCCTGTGCACTTATTCTATTGGGTATTTTGTCTGAAAAAATTGCCCTTCGGCCTCTTTAAACTTACCCTTAAGCATATTTGTTTTAAACTTATTATTTTTTAAGTGACCCTTTGGGATTTTTTTTAGACATTTTGTCTGATGCAAAATATCAAGACATCTTTCTCACAGCAAATTGTTCGTAACTCTTTTTGAAAGTGACCTTTGCCTTAATAAAATTATCCTTCAAGATTTTTGTCAAGGTCACATACCCTTTGGGTTTTTTGGAATGTCATTTGACTTTTGAATATATCATTTAAGATTTTTTTAAGGTACACCTTATCTTTAGACTTTCCCTTCGAGCTTTTTGAAATGGTCCTTTGCCTTACACAGTTATCCTTCAGAATCTTGAAAGTGCCCTTCAAGATTTGTGTAAAGTAACCTTTAAAAGTTTTAAAATGAACATTTTCCATCTGAGATTACCCTTCTACATTTTTTAAGTGGTCCTTTTCCCTACCAAATTGCATTTTAACCTTTTGATAGTGCCCTTTCCCCCATCAAAAGTACCTTTCAAGACTTTTATCCTAGGTAAATTCCCTACCAAGTGTTTGTTCCATGGTCATTTTAATATGTTAGCCTAAGACTTTAGATTGAAGCCTTATTAAATCAAAATTAGAATAGTAACTTGAGGCTTTAGATTAATTTATCATTATTACCATGACCTAACTTCAATATTTCCTATTATATGTAAGAAATGATCTTGCTTGGATTAATGGACTATTTTATATGATCATAGCTTCACCCCCTTCCAATGTTGCTAAAACTTGTTACTAGTGGTGTAGGATGAATGGAATATCATTTGGTAATAAGTATGTTTAATGTTTAAGCTGATATTCATCTATCATTGGTTCAAGATGAATTGGATCCATGTTTAAGCCATACCTATTATTTTAACCTAGGTCCCTTTTTTCTTAATTGAATTCAAACTTGCATGGGGATAATTATCATACCATGGACTTAGTTTAATTTTTATCCTAAGGCTTGGTCATTTTTTTATACACAACCAAACCTTAAGCTAAAAATCCTAGCTTGGTCTAAATAATTTCATGGTCCCTTTGTTAAAAGAGCTTAGCCTTAAGCCTTATCGTAAGGTTTATCATATTTATCAATACAATGAAAACCTTAGGCTATACCTTTATGTTATGTCATATTTTTGTGGGGTTATTTTTATTACATTGTTAACCCTAGTATAAAGTATTTATGTTGAGTCCTTTTAACTTCATGGGGTCCCATATATTATGTTTAAAACTTAGCTTAATTTTGTATCCTAAGTTTCAAACTTAACATTCATTCTTCTATGTAGGATCAATGACCTGCATTTAAGTAGAGGATCAAGGTCAAATAGAGTGAGATCAATGATAAAAATCCATGGTCTTAATTTAAACATTTAACAATTATCAATATCAATGACCCACATTAAAGTGAAGAATCCTAATTGAATGGAGTATATATAGTCAAAGTTTTAACAAATCCCTTAAGATAGTGAGAAGGTGATAAGTGTCATAGTTAAAACCAAATAAAAATGATTATCCAATGGTATTTTATCCCATGAATCATGATAAAATTACTTGTATCTAATTAGATGGAATAGATCTGATGGAATGAGTTTAATATTTAAAAGTCAAGCAGTGGTCCCCAGTTAAAGCTCAAGCAAGTTTAGATGATTGATGCTATGCATTACAATGTACACATTTGATCAAATAGAGTGAGAACAATGAATAATTTTCAAATGAATATCTAAGTTAATGTGAGACTACCATGTGACAAAAACATGTGAACTGATAGAACTGATAGATGCAAATCTCAAAAGGCCTATGGGACTGCCAAGTGGTATGACCTTAGGGCTTTGTACACATTAAAAATTAAACACCTTTTAAAGATCAATGGCTTGTGCTAGGTCATACCCACTAGATTAGATGGTGCATGATTAAAGAGGACTTCTCAACATATCTTAGATAAAACATGGTAATGACATGTGTCATAACTATAAAAAAGTTAGCTGAGGTAGACAATGATGATCAATTCCTAAGATCACGATCAATGATTGATGTTAGTCCATGCAAACCAAATAGATGGTGCAAGATGAAGGGAAGAATTTAAAATTCAATGGTCATTATTTTAATATTTATGAGTAGTTTTGACACAAAAATTTCATCCATGTGCTAGGATGATGCCACATAAGTAGAAAGCAAAGAAAACTAAAGATCTATGAGACCCATGAAAAGAAAATACCATTATAGGATCTAAGGCATAATGCTCACTTAGACCTAGATGTTGTCAGCACTTGATCATTATGAAATATTTAGTTAAGCCCCAGCTTGACCTGGTATTCACCATAATCAAGTAAAAAAAGCTAAATTGTCACATGTACGAAGATGATCCAACTTGTAATCAACGAGTGGGTCCCAAAGTTAGATGAAACAAAAATATTCTTTTCATAACCAACATTGTATAATATTTTGAAATAGGATATTATTTTTATATATACATGTTTTATTTATAATATCATATTGTTTATAAGTCAATCCATTAGAGAAATCATTTATTTTAGAATAGAGCAAAAGGAAACATATCCTATACAACTGTACAAATATAATTGGATGAGACTGACTGACATGCTACCTTATATCTTATAAAAGGAGCATTGTAAATTTAAAAAAGTGGGGAGTTCTTAGAATTGAATTACTTTGTAAACTTTTAGTAGTTAGTATAATAAAATGATTATACAAATTTTATCCAACATTTGCTTATGTGAATGTTATAAGGTTTCTCTCTCAATTTTATATTTTCACTTTTAGATTTGAATGGTTCTTATGAATTCTTGGTGTGTACATTTGATGTTATAGTTGTTAAATTGTGTCAATTCTAGGTTGATTGAAGGCTCTCTAGTTCGATTCATTTTATTTTATCTACATTTGTAGATGTGCATCACCTATATGCTTATAGGGGTAAATCTTTAAAGTAAACTTGGTTCTAATTTGCATTATTTACACCTTCCTTAGAAGTCAGCCTG